>RJJA01000058.1:32004-148328 GCA_003724045.1 Lepidurus arcticus | reverse complement strand
AAATCAAGTCGTCAGACTTTCGGACCAAGATTTCTCGAAAACGGCTTGTCAGATTTGAAACCTATCTAATGCAAAAGTTTTCTTTTGTTAAGAGCTAGGGCACAACCGAAAAACAGATTTTTAGGTCACGTATTTCTCATAGTTGCAAACTTCATTTGCATATTGTTAATTAACTACTCATTGGAAAAATTCGGGCTTTGGTTGTGCTCTACCGGTGAGCAAACTCAAGAGCCTTGTGAAAGAAATTTTTCATGAAATGCTCTGGTTTCTCAAAAAAGTGGTCCGAAAGTCCCCATGCTAAACGCCTATACCGAGCTAGAAACCGTAAGGCGCTAGCATAGCAGGGAACCAGGCGTAGGCCGCCATTTCTTGAGAGTTTATGTTTGGGTTCCCGGTTGTTACTAGGATACCGCTGACGCTTCGTCAGACAAGTTAGACAGATCACAGTCTACACAGATCACATTCACAGATCACAGTCTAAATGGGTAAATAGTGAATTCTCGCCACTGGTATCCTAGTGACAGGGGCGAACGAAAATATAAACTCTCAAGAAATGGCTGTTTTTCCCTAGTTCTCACGGTAGCCACCGCCGTACGGTTTCTACAGTGTCGCCTCTGGTGGATTAACCCAGGAAACTGCTTGTGGAATAGCCCCTACAGGCGATCATATTTTCAGCCCACGAATGGGGTCATATGATCGAAGAAAAGTTATGTGGTCGGTCGCGGAGAGATACTCGGGATAGTTTTTGTCCAGTGTTTTGCTACCGTAGAAGTAAATTAAGACTCACGAGTGTCGCTACCGTGTAGGAAAAAAAGTGAAAAAGAATCGAACGAGATTACGGGGATTCTACGCATGAGAGCACATCCAAGTTATGGTCGTGGCGTCTTTTTTGCAACGCTTAGATAAACCCGGTGCAGAACTGTGCAGCAAACACATACCAGTAGGGTTAAGTTTCACGTTTAGGTTAGTAGAGAAAGTGGGGAGCGGAACGTAATTTGGATAAAGTTGCCACTCAACCAATTACGCTATATGATCTTATGTCACGCTTCGCAAATGTGAGCTTACAATTCTTAATTCAAGCCTGAGTTTGGTCTCGTGTTGGCATCACTTACGTGTCGATATAGAATAGCCGTCGTATACATTTGACACAAGCACCCCCCCCCCAGTTTTTTTTAGTGTGTGCGTATAATATCTAACGGCTGGGTCCTGGTTTATTCAAAGACACGGCCTTGTCTTTTTTGCTTGGCTAACGGAAAACAAGAGTCTCGTGTGTCATCGAGTCAAAATGAACGCTATACTGTGTCCTATGAACCAGTAATACAAGAAGAAAGCAGGCAACGCAATCTCGAGATGCCAAGAAATGTTTTTTACGCAAGATTTTCAGTATTTACTGTTTTTTTCTCCTTTTATTTTGAATTCTTTCAGACATTGTCGGTTATTTTGGTCCAACGAACTGGTCAAAAGAAAAGGAAATAGCTCAGCTTCAAAAGAATTTAGATTTTCAATTAAGATTCTTAAAATAAATTAAAAGGTGTAAACAAACCGTCCCGGTCGCGTTTTGTGGCGCTAATTGATAGCATTTAATTAATACTACGTTCAACCTTTACGTCTTTATTTCTGCGTAAGTTTTCATTCCTCCCCTCCGCTAATGAAGGTCTGAAATAAAGTGGTGTTGCTGTAATGCAGGTACTAAAAACTGGCTGTAGAGGTAACTCTCGGAAGTGCAGTGCTGGGGTTGTGGGTGCAAACAGCGGCACGCGATCGTCACATTGACGCCTTTTCCCCGTGCTACTACACTAGGGCAACCTGATTATGCTAGAGTTAAATAGCCCACGACAGTGTGCATACATGAATGGCAATAGACTGGCGTTTGTTAACGAGGCGAGCCGGAGAGGAGCAAGAGCTCCATAGGCACGCTCGAAGATTTGCTATATAGATCTCGGAGACAATTCAGTGTTGGTCTCCGTCGACCGTTACACACTAGTATCGACAAGGGAAGCCCCCCAAACCCGCTCAAATTTCGTACTAGATGTTTTTCTGGTTTTAAAGTTGCATTACCTGTGCTGCTGCACGGAGGCACGGAGGCGTTGAACAGACTTCCGAAGGTTCTTCATAAGTTTGTCTGGGCCATAGAGCGGCGAGGATGATAATGATTATGAAACAAATCAGCAGTACGATTAAGAGGAGGAGGAGGAGTTTGAGTCCTCTGCCGGAAACGCCAGTTTTATCACTCCATTGATTCATATGTTTCTGGAAAGCGTGTTGCTGGATTTTATTGCTTGGCTCGACGTCATCGCCACTGAATTCACCCCGATTCTTTTGACTGGTCCGAGGTTTCCGTTTGCCATGGCCCGCTTCCTTACGTCGTTTCGATGCAGGCGGCGGTGGAGGCACGGGAAATTCGGCTCTTTCAATGTCCATTTGATCAGGTGAAGGAAGCGGTTGCAACGGCGTTGGTAGGCAAGGCTCCCATTGTTCCTCGCCGTTTTCCTTGTAATGCGGATATCCGTGCGGATCCATCGCACACGGCTATTGGCAAGCGATAACAAGACTTTCTCTCTCGCCCAAAAGTTCAAATTCCTTGAAGCTGTCGTAGGTTATCACCAGTGCAACACTATCTCACGCCACCCGCACCTCTTTTCCCCAATTATTCACGCTGTTGGACTGGACGCTTTTCGCCACTTGGAAAGGGAGTCCAATTTTTTTCACTCCACATTGAATGGAACTGTTGAAAAACGCGTCAGGCTGTACTGTGACCACACTCTGGAATGGAAAGCAGACATAAATGTACATCATGAATAACTAATGTGGACCTCTCCTTTCTCACACACACGAAAAAGGATGACAGACGTAAGTTCTTGAACTGTTTTCTTTTTTCCAAACGAAATCCCCCCCACTTTCCAGCACAGCGACATTAGTCTTTAAGCATATTCGCCTTATCAATAGTTTGTAAGAAGTTACCGAAAACGCCAAGGTTTAAGCCAAGGGAGATTTACTTTCAATTAAGAAGTTAGCCCTTAACCGTCTGTCACTCCCGAGATAACATTCGAAACCCAAATGGGAGCTCCAGAGTTGCCTTCCCCACCGCAGACTGCAACATTTACATGATTGCGAGATTCATCGGTCCTTAACTTAAAGTTCCTCCTTCGCCAAAGTCTTTCCAAGTTGTGGGAAGAGAGAGAGAGCGAGGAGGTTTCAAGGGGGAGGGCGTACGTTTAATTAAAATGAGAGCATGGAGTAGGTTTGGAAGTTGCTGTGATAACAGCAGGAGCTAGCGATATCGCGATAAAAGTCACGCCCAGCCCAGATGGATAGCTCCCGACTTGGTTAAGTGAAACGGAAACTTTTTGTCCATGCTTATTGACGTTAACTTGTGAAAAGAAGCAAAAACGCGTTGGCGAGTTTTGCAGTTATTTTCCCTTCGTTATAGCAATCAAGTTTGCGCAGCTGTTTGCATCCCAGCGACTCTTAAAAAGTACTTTTGTCCATGAAAACAGACTAGTAACATCGCGGAAAGTATCAAACCAAAAGCAAAGAAAAATAAAAAAAAATATGCCGTATGCCGGGAAGCGTATCTCAGACATTTATTGAGCTCTTTAGTACTCCAAAAACGGCCCCAAACTTTACTAGCAGCAGTACCCGCGTGGACCAATTACTCGGCTTGATGCTTTGCTGTTATGATGTAATACCGTGTTCGGTGACGCCGCTTAAGCGGTCTATAATAAACGGACAAGTGACAGTTGAAAGTCTGGGGAAAAGCGAGGACATGCGGCACCTTAGCTGTTTTTCGAACGTTTTCTGTTGCTGAGAGAATGTTTCAGGCCTTTTCAGTATGCCGCTGGGGACTTACAACTTGGGTTAAATTCATGGCAATAAAAACAGGGAAGCCATGAAGACCTTGGAAGGGCCGACATTCGCTGGCATCCTTTTCTTTTCGATCACAACACACTGTACAGTATGTTTAAAAAACAACGACCCCCACAAACCATACTGTCCTAATGCCGCGCAACGGCGTGTCTGGAAACAGTGCTGCGAATGGCCGTGCGAATAGCCTTACTGCTGTTTCGTAGTGCTGCAAAAGGTTCGCAACTCGTTCGCAACTTCCTACACCCTGACCACCCTGTAGCTTTTTAACTTAACAGTTTAACTGACTTTAACATTTTAACGCTAAGTTTAACGGTTTAACCCTAAGATTTCCTTTGGTTAAAAAGAAAAGCCTACCAATGGAGTTACGAACCCTCTTGCAGTGCTGTTCCCAGACGCACAGTTGTGGGCTATTAGACGGTGCGGTTTGTTGGGGTCGTTTTTTGTTGAAACGTACTGTACATATGCAGCGGATCCTTTTGCTCTTTACCCTCCCTCCCTCCCTCCCTCCCAGGAAAATCACGGGCAATACAATTTTAAGAAACACATTCCTTGGACAGGAGCAGCTTTAAATAATTTAAAAAAATATATTATCCGGAACATAACAAATTCCACGTGATTCGACGTTGGCCAAAATTAGCACCAGATAAAGCTAGGGCACGGCATGCGGCGTAAAGGAGCTGATACTGAAAAGGCTAAAGTGTTTTTGAAGGAAGCATCCTTAGTGTTAAGCGATGCGTTTCCGGGTGCTACGCTTGCTTTGTTTCATTTGCAATTTATGGACCGCAATATTACTTTCTCGGCACCATAATCTCGTGAAAAGTCTTTCTAAAATAGGAACTCTCTATTTTCTTTGGGGAAAATTTCGCTTTCCTTTTCAAAAACTTGCGTGCTGAAGTGCAATAATCGATTTTTCCCAATCGTTTTTGTTTTTTAAGCGGGGTTTTTAAAGGCTAAGATGCCTGGTATAGAAAGCTAGTTGAAAACTCGGTGATGTAAGTTTACCGGTTTACAGTGGGCGAATTTGGTTGCCTTTTCCCCTTTTCTCTTCAATGCAAATGGAATTCCAATACTGCGACTGTCTCCTTGTAGTCGTTTGCAAACGACGCTAGTTCTCAATAAGAAGTATTCCCCTCTTGGTGGGCGGAGATGCGAGCATTTGTCACGCTGGCATTTCAGAGTGAAAAGGAGCACAAGCTTGAATGCAGGCATATGCACATGGCAGAAGAACAAGTCACGCCAAGATCCCAAAAGAGGCAAGCTACAGTCACAGCGATAACGGCATTTTGCTAAGGGAGGAAACACTTAACCAAATTCCGCACACATAGACCGCTTGATGCCTTCTTTTACGCTGGTGTGGTCTCGTTCTCAATATCCCCCTCTGTTAACGTCTCTTATAAGGTTAAAACCAGTGCCAAGGGTTTCCGTGTGTACCAAGCGGGTAACTGTTCCCAAGACCACACATGGGTGACACGATAAACGACGTGATGTTAAGAGCTATGTTCGATACGCTCGCACCATTCACACACTCGCAGCAAAGCTTATAGGAAAAAGAGGATGTGTCCACAGCTAATGTGCCTTTCTGAGTTCAACATGAATGCGTGTTCACTCTGCGGAAGCTGTCGAGCCTCTGCTCTTCGGGACGCGGACCTCGGCGATGCTCTAGTCTCCCAGAAGTCCGTCGAACGAATCGTGTCGCGTGGGGAACACGGCTGGCTCCTTCGGCGTGTAACGCGTTAAATCCTCGTAGCCTGATGCCTGCCAAAGCGCATGCATGACGTCAATAGAAACTTGTCCTTGTGAAGTGTTGCTCTCAAAACGAAACTTACGCATAAGCACGTGCAATAAACGGATCAGCTTGAGACTTCTCATTTAAATCCTAGGGTTACCATATAAGAGACCACTAAGAAGCAAGTTATCTATATCAACCAAAAGAAAAAGAGCGAACGACAATAAAAAAGGGAAATAATACATAAAAAACGTACAAATAATCAGTGGGCTTCTGGTCCTGGTCCGAAAATTGCGCATATCTGGCAGGCCCAGGTCAGCTAAGCAAAATAAAAAAGGTAAATAAGGAAGTTTGGGAGCTTAGAGTGAAAATGAGTAAGTTCCAGATTGGTCTTTTATCGAAATCAAATGGAATTTTTTCGAATATACGAGGCAAACGAAATAGAACCCCGCAAGGATGTGCAGCTGTTCTAGTTTTACGAACTTCACTTTCATTTAATCCGAGTGGCAAGTTTTCGGTATCGTTTGGATTGGGAGGCGGAAACATTCGCGGTGAAACATTTCACCCGGCTTCTCCATTTAAGAAAACCGGGAAGAAAACTTGGACGACCGTGTGAAAGAAATATTTAGCCATGCCTAGTTAATAGTTTACAAGTCGAGGTTCTTTTCGTACTTGCCCTAAAGCCTCACTTTAACTTAATTTAGGAGCTTCAGTACATTCCTTAAATTCACCCGTTAGTCCTTGAGGTTCTTACGGTTTATCTTTGCTCAGCGTGTAAGCGTGAGTTAAAAAGGTTGTAGCGCGTACCCTGAGGATCTACAAAAAATCTGTGGTTTTCTTTTAAGCAACGTGGTATACTTGTGTTCTGGCACGCAGCCTCTTTAGCACGAGTTAATTAGCTCTCATTATCGCATGTTAACCACGACCTTACACTGTGGGAATTTGCAAGACAGGTTTGAAAGCCGCAATGGAACTTCATTCACATTTTGGCGCAATTATTGTCAGGAATACTGTGAAACTTTTTTTTTATAAGACAATCATGGCCCTTTAGAATTCCCCTGAACTATCGTTTGACGCAAAGAGTAATGGTCTGGCGTTTAAAAACTCCACTATTCAAGTCAAAATTCATGTTTAAGATGAGTTGTACCTGTTTCAGTTTTTGCTGCGTTCCTACTGACTAATGGTTCCCACGATTGGTATGTATCCGTACCGGTTCTGATCAATTGGATTCACTACACGTTTACGGGATGACGGAATGTAAATGCGACGTGCTTGGTGTAAACAACGCTTTCGTCACACGGTTGTTTAGATGCAAGTGAGAAGTTTACAGGGATCGTTCGAAAAGTATAGGTTTGCGCCTGCACGGTCTGTGATCTGTGCTATTCTTCTTACGAAGACCGGTTAAAAAGCATTGGGCAGTTGGGTCGGTGCACCGGTATTTAAATCCAACGTTGTCGAATCGATGTCTGGAATTCAAAACCACGTTTGGTACGGTCAGTACCGAGCGTTACACGTGCTCTTGTGTGTTTTTTGTGGAAGGTTTCTAACGCTATTTAGTCGATATTTCTATGATGCACACCAACGAGGCGTTGGTAATTTTAGCCTGAATTGTATACTGGAACGTCTGGTCAGCAGAGAAGCCAACAGATTGTTGATCGACATCCGACAACGTAGCCTGAAGAGGCAATGACCGCTTTGGAAAAGAAAGAGAAGAGAATGGGAAATCAAAACGCCCATGCAAAGTAGGAAACCTCGGCGAAGCACGTCCTTTCCCCCTCAAGGGAAGTTTTAATACCTGGGGACGTAGCTGGCGATCTTTTGTTTACTCTTCTTCTGTTGTCTGTCTTGTGCTATCTCCCTCTGTCTTCATAGGAGGCCGATTATCAATGCAATGGGCTCCGTATACGACTGGTGACTGGTTCCCGAGACCTGTGGCGTTATTGCGGGGAGCTTGTGTATGTGTCAAATGGAAACTCGGGTCTACCTGGAAACCTCATTCGTATTTGTCACAGGCTTAGCGGATTTTTTTAACTCCTATTCCTATCAATTTTAACTCCCATCTAACGGGTACGGATCTGCCCTATAGAAAAGTAATAGCGAATTCCATTGGGAACCTGGAACTGAGTGCCAGAAATTCACTGTTGCAAGCTTGCAACACACAATTTTGTGGCATTCAATGCAAAAAGGGCTGCACCAGGGTTATACCAATGGAAAACGCTATTAGTAACCCGAACAATGAAAAAAAAGAGCCCCCCGCACCAAACTTGAAGCACCTTTCACGAAAACAAACGCCCAATCAAACGAGCAACGACAGATGAAAACACCCTCAGACCTAAATTCCTTGCAAAATTAAACAAAGCACGTAAACACGCACACGAATCAGAGTAAAGGCTAATGGTAATGCAAGACCATTTCTCAAGCCATGTCCATTGTTTTTTGTAACTGTATTGGTGTACTATAAACAGTGTTGTTTATAATTTATGACAGAAGCGGGCCTCGGAAACATGCCCCAATCTCTGAATCTTTGAATTTGTGAGAAGTCTGCGTCTGGGATTTTCCATATCAGAATAAATTGCTCCCTTGTCACTAGAAAATGGATAGTAATTTTCAGAGTTAGGAATTTCGGACGAACTCGTTTGCAAGTCAATGTTAGCTGGACATAGGTTGGGTGTAGTTGCCGTTTTGTCACACGCCTGGTTAAGCTTAATTGCAGCTTAAGCTCAACTTGGCCTGGCAAGTTTGCATACTAACTAACTTTACTAACTAAACTAATACTAACTAAATAACTTTCGCGCTGTCAACTATGCGTGTCGTGTTGTTTGTCGAGCGAATCCATTGCACATGTGTTTATTATTATTTATTTTTTTACCAGCCACATCTTGGATTTGGCACGTTTTAAAGTGTTACTGGCTTACGGAACCTGGTGACCGTTACGAAACGACAGACTTTCTTTTACGGCTCAAAGCATATCTTCTTGCTTCGTTTTGACGACAATATATGTGACACCGTAAGAGCTGAATTTGTCTCTTGTCCCGGGACCGAAGAAATTGCTACCGCTATGGTATACTACTCTAGAACGGATCTGGTCGCCACATGCAAATGGTATTAAACTCTGACGCGATTCGAGAACTTTCGTCTCATATTCCCCTTAGTTTAGGGGGAGAGAAAGTGGAGCTTGTATACGGATGCCAAGCAAATAAGTTTATGTGGCAATTTATTGGGCTAACAGGGATTGTTTTTCTCGGGAAGGCAAAAAGACTAACACTGAAGAAGAATGGACTCCTGACAGGATGCATTTGCCCGAGTCCGTAAAGTAACTCGTGGGTCGCTCGTGAGTTTTGTCTCTGAAAGGAACAGATCTGACATGACGTGTGCCAAAGCTTCTCACCGAGTGTCGGGAAAATTAAGGGGGAGAAATGAAAACGGTGGAAGCAGTATAAGCAAAAGAGTGTTCTATTTTCTTCCTGGACCAAGAGCCATATTTTTTCGATAGCCTGGCTTTTTTCCCTGAATCCTTTTATCTGCTTTCAAGTGGAGAGGCTGCAGAAGCTCGGAAATTGCTGGCGTCAGATACTTGATGTCGCGGAAGCGGCCAGTTAGCAGATCTTGGGAGCTCACCTCGGGCTCTCGAAAACCAAAATGAAGACCTCCAGAGTTTGTCTAACTGTACTTGTAATTCTCCTACACTGTAGTTTTCTCTTCGGTTGTTTCAGCATTTCGTACTTGGTACCTATTCGTGTGCGTTGTTTACGTTCCGGGTCAGTTTGCCTTGGCAGCAGGCGGCTTTTAGCTTGGAAAAAGTTGTATGTAGCCTAAGAGGAAAAGCGTTCGTGCTGCCGAGGGGTTTGGGAGCAGATTTACGAGGAGCGACGTATAACTCTCCAACTGGGATCTTGTAAGGAGCGGTGATCGTAACTTAGGAATTGATATGGCATTCAAGACAACGTATGCATGCAGCGTGTCTCACGTATTATGGGTTTTTGCTCTGCTATGCAAAGTAGCGTGGTATGGGAGCAAAAGAGGAAAATGGTGAATGACATAATGGGTTCCAGGGTGCGAAGTGCAGGGCCCCCTTCAAACAACGACTTCGGGCACGGGGCCAAACTGGGAAAGGAAATCATGCATTAGATCCGCTAGTGACCCCCCACAGTATCATTGCTTAACCTCACCCCGGAAGGCAGGTTCATTGCTGAAACACATGCTGGAAATATGCTATGATACTGTGAACGCCTGTTTACGTTAACCCGTTGCCTTTCTGTTTTCGTCCTGGGGTTATAGTGGTGATTTTGTTATTGGTTCGGAGAGGTAGAGCAAGGCTGAAAAGGGAACTAGTGGCCTGTACATTTTCTGGGTTTCTCGTGCCCATTTACGAAGACGTGTCGAGGGAAATAAACAGCGATATAAAGTGGCGCTCTTGCTGTATCCTACCCATCTCAGCCTCTAAAGCTTTCTGACCTGCGAATACTTCGCTTAGGCACTTATCTTTTATGGTTCACCCCAGCAGATGCCTCGTCTGGACTTTAAACTGATTAGCTATAAAAAAGAAACTAGTATCAGTGTTAGTCTTTGAAAGCAGTAATAACTGCATGTGTTTTGTAATTGGAAAAGGGCATATGTAGAGTAGAGCTCCTCAGTTGTTTGCAGTTAAAATCAGTAGCGGTATCAGTTCGAAGTAATAGCAATAAGGAAGATTCTTGTTATGTTGGCAAGACAGGGAGTTACAGAGAATAAACGTTTTGCTGCGGCTATTGATTTTGCCTAGCTGTAATCTCACCCTCAAACCTCAAGGAGTGCGACCAAATGGGTAATTTCATGTCTGATAACGCACGTGTTTGTATAGGACGAAGTACGAGAAACTTATAGTCTTTGTGAGTGAAGAGCAATGCTCTACCCAAGGTGAATGGGGCAATTATCTTTGCTACATAAACATACGTCTATAGTTTCATGGCATTCTTGTATCGAAATCGTTGGGATCAATACACGAAGGCTCGGGGGCAGGGTAACAATACGCGTTACGTATATTACCTATACTCGTAAAGGTTCTCGTACACCCTGATATAGTACAAATTATATCTCCCGCATCGTAAATGACGCAATATCGCTACCTGTATTATATATTACTACCTTATTATTATATATTATTATTATTATACAATAGTACTACCTGTTCTAAGAACCTGCTCAGTGTGCTCCTTATTACCATTGCGTCCCGCGTATTTATGAACGAAAACAACGCTGCACTTTTTTAACGTAATTGTCACGCTACTGGTTTACAATGGTGTCTGGGGCGTTCGAGACGGTAAAGAAAAGTTGGAACGAGTTCTTCCATGCGGTGTATCGATGGAATTACCGCCTTCGAACTTGCGTTTGTATATTTGCTGGTTTCGTTCCATGCAGCATGTTCCATCCCATCCCTCAAGGCAATTGCATTAGCCGCTTCGTGACGGAAGGCCACTTGGGGACAGGGAGGCTCGAAAAGGTTTCCTTGTTCTGTAGTCGATCCTAACTAATTGGCTTTTTCTTGAGAAGATCTTCTTTTCTTGCTGCGAACAGTGCAACTAAAGTATGGAACGTTATGGGAGGCTACTACTGCGACTGAAGCAAAGTGGTTCTGATTTGCATCTCGGCACTAGGCTATTGTGTTGTAGATGGCCGAGGAAGGTCTGTCTGATTGCCCCCCATTCTTACTACAGCACTTGCGTACGTGTCTATAGAAAGCAGGTGACAGATTGATGGGCCGAACATTGAATGGTATAGCTCGCTACTGCTTGGGCTGAATGGGATCGCATAGATGTATACATGCGAATACAGGATTTTCACAGGCACAGAAAATGAATCGCTGAGGCTCTTAATCAAGACTATATTTTGTTGTGGGATTTTACTGCAATGAAATTTTGCGAGATTAACAGACCGGCTAGCGGTTAGCGAGGATGGGAAACGATAGAACAACAAAGCCTGCTTGGGTTTGCAGGCTAACTTAGCAGACGGGAACATTCATGATTGGGCAACAGTGAAATGTTCCTGTTGCGGACTAGGTAGACCGAAATTCATTCTTGTCGACAACAGTTTTGGGGGGGAAGGTTACGCGTTTTACTGAAATAGGGGGTGGCCACTCCTTTTGGGGTTACAGCTTCCGGTTTTGGGGGCTGGTTCTCCGTATTGGAGAGGGAACAACCCATCTTGAGTAGTAACTACCAATTTTAGGAGGTCGTTACCTAGCGGTTTTAGGTACCCTTTTTAACAGTGTATACATGCGAATACAGGATTTTCACATGAAGCTTAAACGAGGAAAGGATACAAATGAAAGCGAAAAGGGAAGAGATTTCTGTATTCACGCTCTATATACACAGAAGAAGCGTACCGTAATATGCGTGTCTAACACCTTATAGTTTTTCTTTTCCGTTTCTCTTTTGGACTCCCGTCACGGGAACGTTATGGTCGCGTAACATTACAATTCACTTTTACAAAAGAAAATGGTCTGTCGGTAGAGTAAAAGGATTGCGTGCATTTGAGCGTTACATGTTTTGTCTTTTCGCTATAAATAAAACAATCAACAAGTTATTGGTCCTGTCCGAGAAATTAACTTTTTTTCCTCTGGTCTGTTTTCATTTTGGTGGAAGGCTTGGCTCCTATTTTGTGTACACGCTACGACCTTCACGCTTCTTCCGGCTGCGTCTCTGCTGGTCTTCGGGCCAAAAGCTGTCCGGGTTTGCGAGCCCGGAGGCGGTTTTGGAGGAGCGAATTCGGTTTGGTCGTAGGAGCCTCCGTATCACCGGAATTTGAATCGTCATTTTTCTCTTCCTTGACTTTCCTCGGTGCTGTTTGTTCTGCCGGAATATCCGCGACTTCTTCGGGTGTAGCTTCATTATTTTTGACCTCTTCTACGGTGTTGAGTCGAGGACGAAGAACCTTACGGCGGTCCGTAACGCTGACTGTAGGTTTCGTCATCTTCGGTTTCTCGCTTATCGTCAAGGCAGGACGGTTTCTCAAGCGGCCTATTATAGAACCTGTTGTCGTAGAGGGGGGTGCAGTTGACTCCATGGTTGCTGTATCCTGATCCGCTTTGTTTCCCTCGACTTCAGAGTCGTTAGACTTGACGGCTGGTGCCACAGTTCCGGTGCCGTCCTCTTGGTTTGCTTCGTCCTGCGATATCTCCGAGGCCTCCGTAGTGGTTGTAGTGGCGCGACCGCGATGGAGAATGTTCGGTCGGGGACGAACCAGTCCGCCACTGGCAGTCGTGGCGCGCGGGGTAGGTGTAGGGCGCGACAACAAGCGAGTCGTCGCTACTGTAGGTTGCTGGGTACTAGTTTCGCTTTCGCCTAGTCCTGTTTCGTTCTGCGGTCCTCTCTTAAAGTTGAAACGATTGGCGGTAAACGTAGGGCGTGCTCTCCTGGTGGTGGAAGTACTTTCTGTTGCGCTGGTGCTGCCGGACGAAGCTTCAGCGGGGTTTTTGGTAACTTGTTCGGCTTGGGCAGTCGAGCCACGGCGGAAGTTCGAGCGCTTAGTAGTGGTAGATTCAAGGACGTTGTTACTCGTAGGCTCGATTGTCGTGGTGGTACGGAACCTGCCATTAGGATTGCTGTTTCCTGTGAAGCGACCCCTTCCTCTAACGGTACTCGACGTTTGCTCCGTGGTACTGGGAGCTGCTGTCGTAGTAGTAGTCGTGGTTCTTCGTGATGAGGCAGTTGTAGTAGGTCTTGTAACCGGGGCAGATGTAGTGGTCGTGTCCAGTACCTGGACTGCTTCGGTGGGCAACTCGCTGGTTTGGGCAAGAGTAGTGCTTTCGATCAAGATTTCAGTAGTTGGATGGGACGCAAGGAGCTCCGAAGTAGTGGTCTGGACTCGTACGTCTACAGTGCTAAGGTCCGGACTTGCTGTCGGAGCGCCTAGATCTGTTATCATCAGTTCGGACCTGGGGACGCCCAAGGCTTCAACAACGGAGTCTGGAAGAGAATGTTGTTCTCGGGAGAGTTCGTCGGTCGTTCGTGGTAGTTCGGTAGTACCTGCGGAGACTTCTTCGGGGACGTGAGGAGCAGAACTAAGTTCCACCACCTCGTGCTGCATTTCTGTAGCAGGCGGACTGTCTTCCATACTATCCATAGACAAAGCTCGAGAGAGAGCATACAAGTTGGCTGCATCTTGGGGGGCGTCGATGTGCTGAGGCCGACGAGTGCGTTCTCGTTTAGGAGCGGTTTCAACTGTCGGCTCAGTTTCCGTTTCGGGTGGTGGGGTAGGTCCTGAAACGAACGTCAGTCGACCTCGAGTGCGAACAGGGGTCGGAGGTTTAGCGGCTTCCTCGGCCTCCTCAGCTGAAGTCCCTCGGAAGGAACTGCTGTCTACAACTCGCAAAGCTGACTTTCCCCGAGATGTCCACGGTTGATCGGAGTTTTCTTCATCCTCGCTAGCGTTTCCACCGTCTTCATTGTCGTGACCTTCCTGTTCCTCTTCCGGCGTCTCAGTTGTAAAGGAGCGGGGTGGGAAGCGAGTCCTGTGGGGTAACCTGTCGTCTTCGATGGGCAACGGCAGAGCGCCTCCTGATAAAAGTTCCGGAAGAGTCCACTGATTTCCAGTAAGAATCCGTCCAGCTTCTTTAGGTGCGTCGACTTGGCCTTGAGCCAAAAATCCTTCCTCTTGATCAACCGAGTCGGCTTCTTGGGCCGCAGCTTCCTGCGAAGCACCTAAGCCGGTTCTCGAAGAAATTCGGAAGTTACGAGAAGGCCGGGTAGCCCTGCTTGCTGGAGCAGCGGTAGTGGTAGAAGTTGTAGTCGTTGTGCGGCGCCCAGACACTCGCGATCCAGGTTGGGCCAAGGTACGAGCGCTTGGAAGAGCGTTCTCTCTAGGCGCGGAGGTTGGCTTTGGGGTATTTCGATCGGAACCGGTGAAACGAACTTTACCTCGGAAACTGGACCTGGTACTGCCAGTGGTGGTATCGGAACCCATTACTTGGCGTTCTGTGGCTTCGGTAGTGGTCGTTGATGATACGCTAAAACGGTTACGATTCGGGAGTCTAGTGCTACGACCACGGGCGGCCTCAGTAGCTCTGGTTGTTGTGGGTTGAGTCGTCGTAGTGGTCGTCGTGGGCTCAGTGGTAGTTGTTGTCGTTGGGGTCGACATCGACGTGATGACAGCCTCGAAGTCTTCGGTTGACGAAAGGTCCAAGAGGAGGATATCATCGGTGCTGGAAGAAAGTTCTTGTTCAGCAGCTGTGGTCGTCTGGTTGGTAGGAACCGGAATCATTTGTTCGCTTTGCAGGAAGGTGACGTCGCTACCGGCAAAGAGCTTGTTGTCCTGGAATTGGTCACTTTCTTTTAAATCTGACACATCATCTTCGTAATAATATAAATATTCGTATTCGTAATCTTGGCCATTTTCGCCTTTCTTGATGACGGTTCGCGATGAGACGGCCGATTCAGCGGGTATAAGGTTGATATTGTCTTCTTCGGGCGTGTAAGCGCGTCCGTCGATTTTCTCTTGCAAGGAAACGGGTTGACGCTGGACGATATCGACCAGTAAAGTGTCGTCTTTGCCTGAATTCGTTCCTGAATTACTGCTTAGCAGACTTTCACTGGACTGGATGGTAGGAATTGGTTCAGGGACACTTTCCGCCAATTCTCCCACTACTGGTTCCTCCTTCTCGATGTAAGCAAAGGCGTCTTCCAAGCCAAACTGCAGAACTTGTGGGCCGCTGGACAGGTCCAGACTTCTTTGCCTTTCTACTTGAGTAGTGGGAACTGCTGCTACATGCTCGCCAGTTGATTCACCCTTAAGCACTTCGGCGGGAACAACCGGTAGGGTATCATCTGGGCGCAAAAGAGCCTCTGTTAAACCGCTAGGAATATTCAGTATCGGGATCCATGCTGCTTGGTCTTGAGCCTCTGCTTGGTGACTCGGGAAAGCAGAAACTTCGGCTGGGGCATTAAAGAGCTCAGGTTGTTGAGCGGCTACTTCATCATCGCCGGCGAAGAATTGACGACCTCTCCGAACCACTTTAGCAGCGGAGTCAAGTCCCGCATCTGCTTCAACCGGGGCATCAACTCGTAGTTGTGAATCATCGTTTCCGGCAGCGAGCCAAATTCCATCTTGGAAGACTGCCTGGTGAGGATTTTGGATCCGAACTACTGTTACAGGGGTATCGGGAAGAGGGTCAAGTTTCCTCGATGAAGCGGCTCCGGTAAAGAAGCTGACTTCCTCCTGCCCGGGTCGAGACACCGTAATAATCTTGAGCTCTTCGTCAGCCGAAGGAGCTTCAATAACTCGCAGAGTGCCTGTATTGAAGTCCTTGGCTAGTACTTGATTCACAACCAACAAGCACACGACGAGGAATAGGCTCCTAAAATGAAACAAAGAAATTCGTAAAAATTAACGTGTTGCTGCCTTTTTTGTTCATAAAATCATTCAAGGAAAAGGAAGTTTTTCTAACGGGTGAGTTTATGTGGGGCACTGGGTAACAGGGCAAGAGTGTAAGTTTTCTAATACCTTTCTCTTTTATGAGCAACCGGCTATGCTCGGACTATTACCTAGTCGAAAGTCTTTAAAATGACAAGTCTATGGTACACTTGTAGTGCTAAAAAAATATTCGGTGTTTAACTACTATGAACGAAAGCGAACGTCAAGCTTACGCCGGAACGGATTGCTCCTATGTTTTGTGGTGCAAATCCGAAAAAAAACGGTCTGACAATACACTGGTGGCTACTGGTAGTTCCTCAAAACTTTACAAGTACTATTAGCATTTTCCATTGGGAACCCTGGTGCAGCACTTTTTGCACTGAATGCCCCACAATGGTGTGTTGTGCCGCAAAATTGTGTGGTTGCAACAGTGAATTTGTGGCTCTCAGGGGCGAAAAGTGTTGCACCAGATTCCCAATGGAATTCGCTATAAGTCTGGCTTGTGTTGGGGAGAATATATTGCGCAGATGTTCGCAGTTCGATGTTCGTGGTGTTCATTATTCGCAGTGTGTTTTCTGTGGTGCGTTTACTAAATTTACTTTCACTTTTTCGCACGTTTGGGCATTGGACAGCAGCAGCCTTTCTCCAAGCAATACTTTGGCATTCGAAAGACCATCCGTCTGATGGACGGGTTGGTGAACGTGACATGTTAACACAAATTAAAGAAAGTGTTTCCACTCCATCCTGCTTTCCTAACACATGTTGCCAACTTGCCATGTTAGAATTCTTTCTGCGATTCAAATACCGCTTAACTTGTTTCGTCACTTTGCCAAAGCTTACTTTCGATTTTCGTTCTCTGTAGTGCCTATGACCATTTGAATCAGAAACAAAGCCAGCGTTGTTTTTATGGCAAAAGAAAGCGCGGCTAAATTGCCAAGCCTCGTTTTAAAACTCAAGGAAGTTATAACAAGCTTAATTTAGAGCAAGCGGGCGATATTGTTTTTCCCTTTTTTAAACTTTCTCCGAGAAAAGAAATCTCTCTAAGCTTGACAAACGGTGTTTGAACATACCGCCTTTGCAACGAAAGTTGTGACAAAATACGTTTTCGCCTGAATGTAAGTGCTGATAAAATACAATATTTTGCAAAATTGCAATATTTACCCGTTATTCCACATAGTGAACGTGGGGTCACTTAGTCCAAGAAACGGGATCACAAATTATAAGTGTTTTTCAGACCACAGAATCCTTTTAGCTCAAACACTGCATTGAAGTTCCTATGGGATACTACGCAGGACCAGCCAAGTTTGCTTTGGCAATTCCCGGGACAGTCGCCGGATCCACTATGCAGAGGCGTGGTTGTTTCACGTTTATGTAGAAACTTAGCTCAGACCTGGTCTTTCAACTAACTATCCCCGAAAAGGAAGGGCAGTAGGTGTCTCAAAGATTTCTACAATAAGACGAGACGGAACTCCGTTCACTGTCCGCCTGTTGTGTCGGTTACTAGTTCTGAGCCAGGCTCACCCGATGCTGTTGCTTTTATAAGGCGGCCTCCTGACCTAAATGGCCCTTCCTCTCATTTCTCCCATGGAAAACTCCCCAAGTTAGTAGTGACTACACCAAGTGAATCTTCCTCACCTGGCCTGTCTCCTCCCCCTTGTGATGCCGAAGAACCTCAAGTTACTTTCTTGCGTATTGAAGAAACTGCGCTGCCATGAAGGCCGCTATACGAGGCCAGGAACTGCAGGAAGAATTTTCCTTTCGCTGGCCCTATGTGCTAAACTTGGTTCTGGGCAAGATGCTAAGGAGAAAGGCCCGTTTATAGACACCTTTACCTGCTCTGCCGGTTGATGGTACTAGCCTTCGTAACGGAGGAACCTTCAAAAGCCTTGAGAAACTTGCATAGGCTATCTAATTAACCACCATAACTATTGTCTATTCAACTTCATGATTTGCAGTTAATTTCTACATTTCCACTCAATCACGGGCAGTTGAACCTTGCCTTATTGAGCAACGCCTTTACACCTTTGCTGTTACATACTACGATGGCTAGTCAAGTGGTTTTTACTCTGGCAGCCATTCAATATCCGGTCCAACGATTACGCATGAGGCTGCATCCTTTGCTCCGCTGCAACAATCCCTTCACTTTCGTACTTCCCAACACTCTCCGTTCTAAGCTGCCCTAGCAGAATAGCCACAGCGACCCCAATCTCGGTTGGAAGACAGATATAGCCACGTTTTTAAGTCTACGGCGTGAGTGGTTTAGGCAAGTTTTATTGTCTCAACGTGAATCCAAACTTTTATTTGTCAACCACGCCCTATATACCTATTCAATTAATTAAAATCTGCACCATTCGGGCTAAACTAAAGATCCAACCCCATTCCTTCAGTTTTCAGAGACGCCCTTGGAGTGCAACGAATATCTGTCAGCTTAATTGGGTGTATCACCACAGCAGATAACCGCAGAGTGTTGCTATAACAGCCGCTGCCTCCTTGTTGATACGTAGATTTGAGCATTTTCGCCCACATTCCAAGATGTTGCTCATGGCATTCCCGTGGTGACACACTTCCAGGTAGTCGTGTTTCAGCGTAAAAGAAAAGCAAGGTTAAGTAATGATTGAAACGGAAACTGTGTCGCCATCGGATTACATCCTCAAACACGGCTAAGAAAACCCCAAAACTTGGACGTTTCCACTGGACATTCAAGGTCCTTCTATTCGGTAGCTCTTTTGTCTCGCCGTCTCGCACGTCACGAATTTAGCGCTGTAGGGAACAAAAACTGCGAACGATGGCAAGAAGGTGGTAAGCTTTTCGGCAGAGTATGCCGTTGTTCGTGATACCGCCCAAAGCTTAGGTCAAAAAGGATATTTTTGAATTTGGCAAACTAAAAAAGGAGTCACATCGTGCCTTTCGCTTCTTTTGTTTGGGATGTCACGAGGGAAGGAAACAATGGAGATTATATGAATCGTTTCGTTTCAACAGCCTCCTTTGAGCCATTATTTTTTATTTATATTATTTATATCTGTAAATAGCGTGCCAAGAGTCACCTAATTTGGTTTGCTCCCCGATGTTGGGGCTTGGGAAGCATTGCCCGATTGGAAAGCAGGACGTTACTGCACTTCCTCGTGGGGCATATGATTGAAATTGAAATTCCCACCATCCTTCCTGGTGTGCATGCTAATAAGACGATGCAACGTGGACTACCTTTGCTTCGCATTTATTCTCAATGGTTCGTGAAAGAAAAACCATGGGAGAGTATATTCCAGTGAGTAGTATGGCAACAAAAATCATGGAAGGTTCGACTTGAGGCATCGCCCCTCTGAGCTTTTGGCTCTTACTCAACTGTGTCATATGCGTAAAAAAGGAGGCATCACAGGAGAAAACTGTACAAATTAGAGCAATCTGCTGCAGGAGAAAACGGTTTCTGGTTACTGGACGGGTCACTTTTCCTGGTCCTGGCCTGGATTTCATTCCTTCAGTAATATAATACTCGCGCCACTCTCCCAGCTACAGCAGGGGCATATTCTTGTATAGGTGTCGCAAGATAGGAGACCAGTTTTGTGTTTTCTTTCTACCAGTTTTGCGTCGTCCATATGCACAAGCACAACCGGCATTTGGCATACATTGGCTAAAACGTAGCGCTCACCTTTCCATTCTTGGCGTCTCGAAAAGTAATTGGGTATAAAAAAGGAGCTTCTATATATACCAAGGTCGTTGTGGTAAATCACGTTTTCGAAGGAAAAATCCCGCCTCGCAACTTGTGGGTCCAATTTTGTACCCGGGCGTACCAGTCTACCGATGCCCCAGAAGGAAAAAGGGACTTTTTTGGCCTGCTTTAGGTAAACACTACTCAGATACGCGTGTATATTATAGAAGGCCAGGTTGGAGATCCGGATTTCCTAAACTTTTCTGTGTTTTGAGGGTGTTCGTCACCGTAACATAATAGCGGGTGCCTTAACGCCGGGCTTGGGTCCGGGTGGACGCAAAGCTGGGATGCTGAAGCTTTGAATTTACGGAGAATTCGTTCCGAGAAAGCGACCCAGTTGGCATCGTTGCCCATCGGCGAGGTCGCCAAGTCCATCGACAGTTTTCTCTTTTCTTATAATCATTTCTTCAGTGAATACAACCAAGTCCTTTTTTATGAAGTCCATGGTAATGATGCTAGTGCCAATGGGTCACCTTTGGAATGAGAAAGGGTTGTACAGTACTTTCTTTAAAAAAACGACCCCAACAAACCATACTGTCCTAATGGCTCGCAACGGCGTGTCTGGAAACAGTGCTGCGAATGGCTGTGCGAATAGCCCTAATGCCGTTTCGTAGTGCTGTTCCCAGACGCACAGTTGCGGGCCATTAGACGGTACGGTTTGTTGGGGTCGTTTTTTTTTTTTTAAAAGTACTGTACAGTACTACGTATACAGTGCTATATAACTAAAGAACGTAGGGTGGTTTATGTCAGGTATTGTGATGTATTTTGTTCGGCTACGGTTGGAAGAGTTTCCAATCTAGGTTCCATATCATTCGTTGTCTTTTCCATTGGCTAGGGATTTATTGTTTCAAAAATAAAAGTTTTCTGCGTAGCAAGTTTTATATACAGCGGCGTTCGTATTTACGCTTATGCTATGCATACTAATTGGTGACAATTACTTAAAGCAAAAACAATCCGATTCAAGCTCGGCTACCGAGACGCAAGCCGCCTCGCGCGCCACCTCGAGTAGGTTTGGGGGCAGGAGTAATTGGTGCGGGAGCTTCTTGCTCGACTACAGCCGATTCGTCCAAGGTTTCTGGATGGTTTCCTTCGAGATCATCCAAAGCATTCATGGGTGGCTCTGTGGTAGTTTGCGCGGATTTACGCAGGAGTGGGCTGGGACCAGCCGGCTTGAAAACTAGGGGTCTAAGAAGGAAACATTTCAACGCTTATTTCAACTGAGAATCGGGCTAGATTATCGTCTACTTTTTGGGGAGAAGACGGGGTTTCGAGCTGGATTCCCCGGCAGTAGGTTGCTGTACAGCTGCAGGCTTGCTGGTAGTGGAAGCTGCACTGCGACCGTTCTTGGTAGTAGTCTTGGGCACGGAGAATCGGTTGCGACCATTTTTGTTCTCTGGTGCGGGTTCCATGGCTTCTGTCGTTGTGGTCGTGGTTGCTTCGTTCTTCCGGGTAGTAGTTCTTCGACTTCCTCCTCGTGTTGCAGCTCTGAAACGGGTAATGTATCTTAGTTTCCGTGCTTTATCGTATTAGGAAAGCAAAAAGAAATGTTATCAATGTTTGTTTACGCGTTTTCAGTGTTGGCTTTGGCTTTAGCCAAGATTGGTGCAATGGGGTCGGCTTCGGTGGTCGATTCAATGCGCTGACGACGGCGGGCTGTCAGGAATTGCGACAGTCCATCCGCACTCGGTCGCGATCCACCCGAGCTCTTCTCAGCAACTTTCGTTGCCTGCGTGGTGGAAGTGGTGGTGGCGACAGCGCTTTTAGGCGTGGGCGAGAAACTTCGAGCAGGACTGGACGCAGCTGCGACAGGACTTTGTTTGCGATTACGACCGCGGAATCCTGATGCTGCAGTTGTGGGGGCTTCGGTGGTAGTTGTAGTGTCTTTGTTACGACGAGCTACGTTGTTTTTAGCTGAGCCTCCGGATTGTCTGCCCCGACCTGAAGAAGTTGGCGCGACAGTGGTAACAACCTTCTCGGTAGTAGGTACTGGAGTGCTTTTTTCTGTGGCTGGAATTTGAGGTTCCGGAGCCGAGTCCGTGGATTGTGCAGGTAGGCCTTCAGTTGTTACCTTGACATCGGTTGCTGGTGTAGGCAAAGGCCCATCGAGGACCTTTACGGGAATGGGGCCGATACCTTTGATAAACAGGACTGGGGTCTCATCGTCGTCCACAGTAGCCCCTGGCAATTTGTCTGCTTTCGGAGCAATTCCATGCTCTACGTCAACATCATCAACTGTTGGCCCTAAGGGTTTGGCATGACTGCAAGCTGGTAAGCAAACTGCCAGCATCACCAACCATCTGGAAAGGAATTAGAGAGATAATCATGACTGAATTCGCTGCCAATGGTTGCTGACATTGTGAAAGGGGTAACCGGTTATATCTCTTCGAGTATAGAAATGAAAAGTGAATGGCAACCGTTTCAGATGCTCAGATACTTTCCATTCTATACTCACAGCCGTTAGCTAAAGGGGTTTGTTTCCCTACTCGCAGACAGGCAATGTTTTTTCCATACCGCTGAAAAGTTGATAAAAATCGCATGCTACAGATCGGGTTACAAAATCACTTTTTTTCTACCCAAATGGTTATAGAAGTCGACCTTCCCTTTTATTTTCTAAATTTCATTGTTATTTTCTTTGCTGGAATGTAGCTGCCCTTTAAAGGGATCGCTTTTATGGTAAGAATCGCATTTTTCTAGATTGGACTTGAAAGTAAATGTTACTTTTTCTTTTAAATGTTACTTTTAAAGTGGCTATTGCAAGAAAAAGCAACATTTTCTTTGTGACATTTCATGGTTATTTTATTTCTTGGAATAAATGTTCCTTTTTACAGGAACAGGTATTCCAGCAGGCTGATTACATCTGGTAAGGTAAGGCTTACACTGGACCGGCTTATACCCAGGGCGTGGCCCCGTTGATTTGTGACCTACAGGACTAACATGTGCTAGTCACCTTTCACTTTCAGCGCGGGCTGCGAAAACGGAACGATGTAGCGAACGAAAAAGTTGTATCGTATTTTCTGACAATTAAATGTATTATGTCTACCGCAGAAAAGGCCGGAGTTTCCCATAGACAGACTTTCTGTTCAGTTTCCCTGCAGTCAATGAACTGATAACTCAATATACTATTAGTTTTTTACTCTTTAAACGAGTAAAACGGTCCAGAACGAACGGTCCAATGGAGGTTTTTAAGAAGATTGTTATCTAGTATGAGTACTTACAAGAGTTGCATGGCTATATCGGTTTTGATTTTAGGCACGATTTTCACGTTAATTTCACAAAATTCACTCTCGGTTGGAATGAAAGCAAGATTATATATAGTTGTTGCAAAGCCGAAAAGCTGCGTCCAACAACACTGGGGGCTGCGCAGAAGTGGCGTCCATCCCTTTTATACTGACCCATATTAGACTGGAAGGAGGGGAGGGGTGCACGGCTGATTTGACCGAAAGGAAGTTTTGCTTCAGAAACCGAAAGGTAAGGAAAAGTGAATGCTTACCTGTAAGCAAGGATCAGCTGGAAGTCAGTATAGCTGGAAGTCATGCCCCCCTTATACGATGCTCTACTTCTGCCCTGGGAAGCTTATGGTGTTAACTATAATATATAACTAATTATATTATTACATAACTAATTATATCATATATCACGAACCAAGCTTTATAACGATTTGTCCAGTTTACAACACAGTAAAAGTTATTAGAAATTACAATAATAAATATACAATATATCATTGTTTGTCCTCGGCATTACAGTTCCCGTTTCTAATGTCATCCACTTCTGGCTGGTACCGGTATCGCATTTGGTCATTCCAAGTGATAAGTCCCAAGGTTAACAGCTATGCATTAAGCCGTGCGAAAAACTCCCATGTCTACTTTATTCGTCTTAGTAAACATAATCAAGGCTTTTGTAGATTAGCTGGTTGTAATCCCTTTGTGCTTGAAGTGACATTAAACTAGGAAACCACGGAGGATTAGCACTTCGATCGTGCGTAACAGAATATCAAATCTTCGTTCTAGTTCACGTAATCAATAGCTGAACCGCCGTTAGATTGAGGTCGCTCCTATTTGTAAAATTTGTCTAAAATTGGCATCCGGACCTTTCATTCCGGTTGTTGTCATGGCCATGAAATTATTCGCAATTGCGTTTCGGTCTCACGGACCCACTAAAGACGGGTTGCACAATAAGTGGTTCGGTGATCTGAATAATACTGAAACATCACTCTCGCCCTAATTAAATGAAGAGCAGCTTTTTTAAAACTTTCTTACAATGATTTCTCTTTTACGACTAGTCTATTTTTGTTTTTTAAAAAAGGTACTCTTTCAGTTTAGACTCCGTACCGCCCTACGGTCCAATGTCAGGCTTTCGCCTTGGGAAAAAGGGAGAATTTTATGGCGTATCCGTGAGTTCAGTAACACTCACTTGCCACGTGTTCTTGGCCATGCTCTAAAATATGCATAATACATAATAATGGTTAATATAAAAAAATCACTTTGCTTGGCATGTTAATATGGCGAAATATTTGTACAGTTTAGTGGCATGGGTTTAAGCACGGTCTTGAATAACTTGCAGAATTTCATTTTAAACACAAAAATCTGATAATATAGGATTACGGTCACGTAGTATAAATAAAACCTAGATGTTGGTCTAGGTCTAGACAGTCCAATTATATAATTAGCGTAGGCAAATTATGTGGTTTCAAACGCGTGTAAGCATAAACTTTATTAGTCTGAACATTCAACGCTGTTATTGTCGAGAAGGAAGTATGGTAGCGTCCTCGGGTTTAATGTATTTCAGAGCAACCTCATTTTGTTTTTCCCATCTTTGCAAGTGGTACAAAGTAAATGGAAGTGAAAGGGAAAGGCAATTCGCGAAGCACACAAATAATTAGGAAGGCGATTCTTCCTCACCTTTCGTAGGTCTGGCACGATGAGCATACGTATTGTGGAGATCGTGTAAGAGAGTAAAGGTCGAGCTGAAATTCTTCAAAGACGTACTGAACACTGACTTGATTTTGGAAAGGTAGAGACTAGATGTTTGTTACAGTGAAAGTGAACGTGAATGTTTTGAGATTTCGGCGTACAGCAGACCTGTTTTGTACCAGTAAAGAAAGTAATGGGTAGACGAAAAGGACATTCGATGCACAACTCAACCCTGGACATACTTCCGTTTGCTTTCTGTTTAAATTATCTGTTTCCACTGCAATTTATTATCGTGCAATAAAAAGATAGTTGCGGTAAAATATAGGAATACTGTGTATGGTCAGTGCTAAAACTGTGTTGGGGCACCTCTCGACTAATGGCAGAAATTTCACCCAGTATCTTCCGATAGTGTTATACTTTCTTGTAGTCAAATGGTTTCACGAAAAGCAAAGCGTTAGGAAATACCACAGACGGAAATAAAGCGTAATCAGTTTAAAATACATAAATAGTAGTTATTTATATCCTGTTAAAAGCTGTTATAGCATGTCGTATATCTTAATACGTAATTATCTTAAGTAACAATTTTAGTATATACCCTATTTTTTAACGAATGTTTAAGTAGTATGGTTTCACAAATGCTCCATTCTTTTTGTCAGTACGCATTCTGGTTAGCTGAAATGCGTTTACGGAAATCCTTCAAGGCTGTGGTTGCAGCTTACAGGAAATACGAGTTCCAGCATCGAAACGGGCAAAAAGTTACTTTTCCATGAACAGCCATCAACTATAAACCTTTCCTAATAAGTAATGTTCCGCTCGTATTACGTAAAGAAAACGTCACGTATACAAACCATGATACATACACATCACGTTACATGTATTTATTTTTAAATAGCCTTAATTGTCCTTTCCCGGATGCAAGCCGTATTTTAATTAGAACGTTTTGAATAAAAGTAATTATTTTTATGTATTTTATTTAAAATGAACAAGCGAAAAAAGACTATCGGAACTATCATTTCCAAGAGTGCTCAGTATAACCCTACTACCATGTGTAAGTACCATGGGCGGTTCCTACCCGCGGTTTCGAAATTTGCCAGCGCACCAGGGGTAACAAATTCGAAGACTGAAGAGGTACCGACAGCTAAAGCTGTGCATTTTGCCCCTTGTGACACGCGTAATTAAATTAAATACAACTGAGAAATATGACAAGCGCAACGCAATTTACCACTGTAAAGGACGACGAAACAGGTATTATAAATGATGGCCTCTTTTGTTTTTACATATTTACAGTTTTTATTACACATCCCTCGTTCGTCTATATAGGTGAAGCGTTTATTCCAGCAAGTCAAAGGCCAGATGGTACATGGAGAAAAGCACGAAGAGTGAAGGACGGTTACGTCCCTCAAGATGAAGTACCCGTGTAAGTATATGTTATTTCTCTTAATTATTTTATTAATTACTAGTTATTCGTTGCTATAGGTATGAAAGTAAAGGAAAGCAGTGGGCAAAATCTAAACTGAGCCACCCTATTGGTTTGAATCCCCAGCTGCTGACCACAAAAGACACAAAGCCCACAATTCCTGGCTTACCTCCTTCAGCGGCCAGCAGTTCCGTCAGCAAGAAGAAAAAGAAGAAAGCCAACAAGCCAACAGAGGAAGAGGAGTCCGTTACAAAAGCTTTATCGGCACAAGTAGCGAGTGTAAAGATATCCGAAGTGAAAGCAGATACTAACGAATCGGTTGCCGATCCTTCTAAAAAACTAAAAGCCTTAAAAAAGAAGTTAAAAGACATAGAGATGCTGCAGAAAAAGATTAGCAGTGGCGAACTGAAAAATCCTGAAAAAGAGCAACTCGAGAAGATCGACAGAAAAAAAGAAATCGAGGAAGAAATTGAAGAGCTAGAAAACTCACTTTAGGGTTGATGTTAGTTCTAATGGTATTTATTATGCAAGCAAAGACAAGAGTTACAGTTTTTAACAACAAAATGTGTGTGGCTGTTGCTGTGCAAACCTAGCTTCCGTTTTGACCAACTAAATTTTAGAACGCAAGATAAGAAGTCTTATTGGACGTACAGTTTTATTAGAGTTTACCTTTATAAGCATATTCCAGCGCAGTTGCTGTCGTCTGAAGATCGTTTTCAATGCTGCGAGCCCAGTTTTCCACATCGCCAATCTCTTTCAAAGCAGAACTAAAATTTTCTACCAAATGCAACCATTGCTGCGCTTGCCGTGAAAAGTTGGATGCGTTCAATTGCAATTGGCGAGCTTCGGAATCCAATCTTCGTTCATTCAGATAGGCCTGTGCAACTCTGTAACGTACAATTTAGCACTGCGTAAGTGCAAATTCTGAACCTTAAATACTTAAGTTTTGTCCATTTAATCTGTTTATGTTTAGTATATTGCTTTTTGCCTAAATTGACCACGTATGATGAATTCGACGAAGGTGACAAGGATGCTATCACAGTTTATAGGTTAACACATTAACCTATATACTGCGGTTAATATCGAGAATATTTTGAGACATGTCACAAGGCAGTGGTGTGATAGAAGAGTATATAGTATATGGTGACAGTACATACAGAAAAATAGTTACCCGACATTTAAATGGTCAACAAGTGCATCTGTCAGATTTGAAGCAGCAACTAAAGCATCCTTCCTTTTGTGGTCTGGAAAACAGTTTTGCATTGGATTACAGACACGTTAAGAAGAAAACAACAAATTATGGACTATGGTAATACAGGAAACTTGTAAATAGACATGTCATGCAATGCAATGCATGATACAAGGGAATATTACCTCGGTCTTCTTTCTTTACTTGTTGTCTTGCCTGGTGTTCTCTAACTAATCCAGACAGCATATTTAAAAAGGGAAGATAAGATTACAGAATTAATATAATCACACAGCAACTAAACTGTAAACAGAATGCGCACTGACACAACTTTAACGAAGGAAACTGCGCAACATTAAGGTCCAAACCGCGATCTTTGTATTTTTTAAAAGATCTTTTGGTCTATATATGCATTTGAATGAGCTAATAAAATTAACTAGTCATAGAGAAGTGCAACACATTTTATTTTAACAGGCATCGGTGTTCTTTCTCCATATATGGAGAAAGTTTTGAATAAAAGCGTATGAAGTGCTTAAGGCTTATACCATATAGTACTACTTCATTCGTCTATCATAAGTAGTTCGGCGTTCTTATCGTACGTCTAGTGACAAACCAAGCAAGATACAAATCAGTTGGTATTTTTTCGTTGTGTTGTTCTCAAAAAGCAGTAAAAGTACAAAGTCGTCGCTTGTATAAGACAAGACTTTTCTTTCGTTCGAGCAGCGATAACGACGGATTTCCAACCGTTGAGCTTTTTACATCTCCAGGATATCGTATCCCGGAAAAAAGTAAGCTTTGCTTGTAAATATGTTATATGATCAGTCCGTGTATTTGATAAAAATTTATTGGAAACAGTAATGCGTTTTGGATAGCCTCTTTTCATTCTTGGCAGTAGGTATAGGTGGGTTTGTGTTGTAGCGCGATGGCAGCGGAATGGGGCTTATAGCTAACTAACGAAACTGCCGCTCTCTATTTGACAGTGACGTAGGAATAATTAAATTGAAGTCGAATAATAATAATAATATCTTATGGCCTCCTTGTGCGGAATCTTCTGGGACGCCGTGGCTTCCTGGTTAAATTTTCCATCAACGACCTCGGCCCTTGATAAGCTGGGCGGTTGTCCTCCAAAGCAGTCCTTTCTTCAGCGTTTTCGACTATGGTTGTCGACAATGAGCGAGACAACATTTTGCAGTAGCTTTTTCGTAAGTTTGACGCTAAGGCTAAGTCCACGATGTCTGTGCTATGGAAAAAGTCTACAGCTACTGCACTCGCTTTAGACCACCACATGTCACGGAACCAAGCTGTTACGTTGCGGTTACTGGTATCTGCCAAGTTCCGCAGCCCCTCGTTAGGGCGAAGAAATATGTCAAACGTCGACGGAGTTAGTTCAGCCATGGCAGCAAACATAGAAGAATAGTTTGTACGCCGTAAGAATGCTTCCTCCAAATATAGTCGTAAATCTTGTACACTTTGCTTGTCGCCCCAATCCTGTTAAGACGACTCTGTTATGCGAAGAAAATAACTTATTTGAATTAAGTCTTACCTGGGGAATATCTGGCCAGAGGTCGTCATAAGCTACCCTCATTGCATAGTCTGCATAACTTACTATTAAAGTTTTGTTAGCAGCCCATAAGTTACTCAAAGTTGCAGTGTTAGTCATAGCTGTTGGTGCCATAAATTCTCCGAGTTCACTGTGTAGTAACTGAACAAGTTCGTGATGGCGTTGAGGAGCATTAGTGAATCCTACAGGGAAACGGTGGATGTCCAATACTACGATCTCTTTGGTTTCTATTCAAAAAAGCCTTTTCTAAATTTCCAAGTATTAAATATGTCAACGGACCTTGTAAGAACCTTTTCAAGCTTATTATCAAGTCTTGCAGAGGATTGATACGGGCGTAGTTATGATTCAGCCAGAATTTGTCAGAAAGCTCCGGGTAATAGCCAACGCGAATATCGAAATACCGTATTCCGTACATTAATTGGTTCCAGGTGTCTTCGTCTTGACACATGAGGTACCTCGTAAACACGTTGTCGCTCACAGTACCCAAATACTTTCGATAGCTCCCCGAATTATGAGTACCAGGTATCATAAGTTCTTTCAACTCCAGACTTCCCAGTGTTTCTCTGATTAATGTCATGGTTAAATCTAACAATAAGCCAGAGTCCGTTAGTTTCGGAATACCTGTTGGTCCACATCCACGAGGGTCGGGCTTTGAAACAGTTGCTAGAAATGGTTGACCCTTGTCTGATGTATCCAATCCAATAACCTAGACAGGAGTCCTCGAAATTTGACCAGCTTCTTAGGTCTAGATCTGGAAATTGAATTTCGGTTCGATAGTAGCCGGGGTGCTCAGTGGCCGGTACGCGGTGGACAGGTTGGGTAGGGTTATTGACAGGATCGTGATCAAATAAACCTATCCAGTCTCCCACATATGTAGTATCCGCTACCCAATTTAGTTCAAACTGGCGCTGAATTATTGTCTCATCTGGCAAGGTTTCAGCCAGCGCTGAGAGAGTTAAGAATACCTGAACAGGCTTGGTAGGTTCGTTAAGGTTTCCATTTAAACAATCTGTGAAGCCCAAACATTACAAACTATTCGGATGTACTTTTACCGCAAATCTCCCCAAATACGTTAGAAGTGTAAATAAGCGAATATAAAACGTGAGCAAGCGAAGATTAAAAAGCAGGCTAAATTGAAGCATTTGTAAATCATGCGCGTTTATTTCTAAAATAGGCAGTGAGTTTATTTAGTGCAATGTATAAAGTAAGGTTGTTTTAAGCTTAGCAAGCGCGCGGCGGTCGTTTTCTTCTAGAGCTATGTTAATTATTTGCGACCCAAGTATAAAGTCATTGGACACAATTGCAGCGGACTCGTACCATCGTGTCGCAAACCAGGTGCTAACGTTCCGATTAACACTGTCGGCTGCTTTCCGGAGCCCTCCAAGACGATCTTCGGCGATGTCGATGGCAGTCGGTGTAAGCTCGGCCATACAAGAAAACGGATAATTGAATTCGCCGTTGGCTGCTTGCTGCATGACGCCTTCCAAGTAGCTCTCCAAAAGGGGTACCTTGTCTACGTCACCCCATTTGTGGTGAACAGCTTCCCAAAGCCAAGGATTGGCATCTCCATGAGCGTCGTTATACGTCACGATAAGCCTGTTATTAGCCGCCCATAACTGATTCAGCGATACATCCCAGGTCAAGTAATCTGGGGCCATCCAAGGTTCGAACTCTTGGAAAAGCAGGTTTTGAAGCACGTCGTGTACAGTCTGGTTCGAGTCAAGACCTACTACGTCATGGATGTCGAAAATTACGATTTCTTGCGTGTTTCGCAGGAATTCTTTGACTAGTGCAATATCTTCCAACAAGGGCCTTAAGCGGTACGTGCCATGATGAGTCCAAAACTGCTCTGCCGTGTTTTCTTGATAAGTTATTCGCATGTCCAAGTATCTGATACCGTATTGGAGCTGAGCTCCCAGATTTTCATTTTGTGCAATGGAATATCGAGTGGCAGGGTTTTCCGAAATTATACCTTGGTATTGCGCGTATGCCGCAGCGTCATGGGACCCGGGTAGGAATAGTTCACGCAGTTTGAAATCACCTAAGATAGGTTTCCTTTCCGACATCCAGTTGGGTTGAGGTTGGAGACAAGCACAGCCAAGAAGTTGGCTGTCGCGAATGTACCCTACCCAGTAAACCAGACAGCGGTTGCTTTCGTAGCCGATTTCATCGTTGGACAGATAAGGCATCTGGGTTTGGGCTCGTATCCAGGATTGTTGTAGGGAAGACGTCAGCTCAATGGATTCGATAGGATTACCAACCCCGCTATCGGCAATACAGTATTGGGATTCGCTCAGTAAAAATACTCCGATCGTATCACCGGTTTGTACCGAGTCTGCCAGCCCAGACCAGGAAACTTCCAGTTGGCGTTCATGAATGGACCCGTTTGTGGTACCAGCCAAAGAACCCACGGACAGGAAGAGTCGGACTCCCATATCTATGAGTCGTATGGAAGTTCCATGGACCGGCATTATTGCGTATACAAAGCTATTTCATGCATGCATCCCAGCTACCCGCTAAGGCATAGTTAAGCGCTCAAGAAAAAAAATAGAACCGTAATTGTTACCTGTTGATAAGGTCTCCAAAGGCGCATGAGGCGCTGCTGCGGCCAGACGTGTCCATATCAGTAGCAACCATGCGAAAGAGCGATTTGTTGACCGGTGGGTCATTGTGACACCTAGAACAGCCAATTAAAATTACAGACGGGAACTCGGAACTTAACCTAGCTGCCAAAACGTCCTCGAAGATGGTTACTAATGCGTGAAAGAACACGGTCGTTCGAATCTTTTATGCAGAAGTCGAGGTCTATATCTTATCAAACACAGCTGCCTCCGTTCACTAACTTGTTCTAATAAGCTTTGCCTTTGTCAGGGCCAGTTCGAACAAACAAACGAATGTTTCTTGTCTTGCCGCCCGCTCCCTCCCACTGGCCCCCAAGTCCCGGTGTCTACGATAAGGAAAAAAATACAGTTTTACCTGTCTTTCAACTTACTACTTGTGGGTCCTAATTTGGTGGAGTACGACCGGAATCGCTTGTAACACCGTGTCACGTATAAGTTACCCTTTTTCTAGAGCAGTTGGAGGCTTGTTTCAGGCTCTAGTACTCCGCCATGCTCCAGTCCGACTGAAGGCACCGAAAGTCAGTAGAAGGATTCAAAAGGGCTCCTTGCCGTTTTGTTCAGTACATTAGCAGACAAGAGGCGGATCTTCTTGCCCCCTCTTTATAGACTCAGGCGCGTAAACATTATATCCCCTGTTTCTCTTGTTTTGTCAGCCTTTTTGGTGATCATGTGCCCACTGTACAAAACTAACATCTCCTGCTGCTGTCAGCGATCTGCAATTTAATGAAAGACTACCTTTAACATAACCACCATTAATCATAATGATTTCTACCTAAGTGCCGAGAACATTTCAGAACTTGCTTTACTTGTTCGTTTAGCACACTTGGGAGCTCTTATTATTGCCCGCGGCTACCAATCCCTAAATAGCTTGAACCATGAATGAAGTACAAGGCTGGATTCCTAGCTCCGATTTATTTACTTCGCTCAAACAACATTCCTGTCCCACATCTATGGTGAAACAGTTATTTCTATTCCTATATAACTACTAATAAAGCGTAATTATCTATAGGGATCTACTTTGCGCAAGATGTATTAAACCTTTAGAGCCTTTCGCGGTGCAGTAGCTATTGACATACGTAATTTGCTTTTAGTTACTCTACTTACCACTGGAAATGACAGTCAAGTTGTAATGGACGTTAACTGTTGTGGACGTTTTGGTAAATCGTTCAAAACCACTTCTATTTTGCAAGAACTTGAATATTCTGGAGTCTGTTAAGCGAGCAGTTCCCCCAAGATAAATATCCATTTTGCATGCAAGTGTGTTACCCGACTGATAGCCAAACTGGTTAACGTGTCTGGCGAAATTTTTTGGTTTGTTTTCCCTTTGTGTATCGTTTGTCTAGGACATTATGGGCAATACTCTCCCGTGCCCAAGAAACGCGGCAATGACACAGGAAAAGTACCTGTCTAGGGGACAGCATCACCGGGATTTCCCTTGGATCTGAGGCGTGATCCAAACTACATGGAATCCATCTCCATCACGCCCGTGTTTAACTGCATTTTTTGTCCATTTAATTCCTATTACAAGGAGTAAAAAAGTGTCCGAAAGGCTGCTAGTCCTTTCGGCTAAGGAAAAGGACCCATGTTAGCCACGTATTTGATCGATTTTTGAAACAAGAAGTCCAATCAATCCTGGAAGCGAGATGTCGGCCTTTTTAGAACGCGAACTTTCAAGAATGCAAGGCTTATTGCTTCTCCAAAGAACACGAGCATTTGCGTCGAGGACAGGAAGGAAAAAAAGAGAAGAGTCAAATGTAACAACAGACGATTGAAGAGAGCAAAGAAACCGCCCTCAGCTTTGGGCAAAACACCTGGCATCTCTCGCACTCATTAAAACCAGCTCAGCAATTCATACGACCACACACACGTCAGCCAGGGTCACGTGATTACTTCTAAGGTCGCGGTCATTTTTCTCCATTCATTATAACACTTGAGATTCCAGGTGTGCTAGGAGTCCCTCATCTCTCGCTCAGATTTAGCTTTCTTACACAGTACGACGAGTCCAATGCACCTTGAGAATTATCCAACTCGGTCCAAAAAGCTGGAAGCTTATTACTCGGAACTCGGTAAACGATCGGTCTTTTTAACTCGGTCAAATTTTTGTTCGTGTGGTAGTCTGATGCTCTTTGCCAGTAGCAAAATCTTGCGCTCTGTGATTCATGCAGCACTTATTTTTCACAAAACATTTAATTACTAGCCAATTTACATTGCTAGACGTCTACCCAGTTCTTAGACAAGTTTTAGAAGCTCCCTGATGTGCTTTTCTTCGCATGATTCGAACCCGGCTTATATGACGAGAAAAGTGGAAAAGACTCCTGGCAACGAGAAGAAAATGAGTTTCAGTGAATCAAAATTCTGCACAGGCGATAGCAGTCTGAACCGCAGAGTCAAGTTTTGTATGACGAAATGCACAAGCAAAAAGTTCATCGTCGTAAATTTCCATGAAAAACAGATATATGCAAGACAAGTAGCTACGAACGTAACGCTACATAAGATACGTGAAAACCGCGCTCACGGTTTGCGAAAGAAGCCTGATTACAAAATATCAGCACTGGAGGACTAGAAGTACACTAATTATCATTCCCCACATATCGCCTTTAAATCTCCCTCCAGCGCTTAGCTGAACGTCTGTATAAGCTTCGGTTAAGTTGCGTGCAAAGTCCGAGACTTTAATTGTCTTCCAAGGCGGCAAATAAAGTCCTTGGAACATAAGCAGAAAGAGTTTAATTTGGAAGAAAATGGTTAACGAACTCGTACCCGAATCATTTTTAGTACCCCGGAAATAGAAATGGTACAGGGGTGCGGTGAAATCCAAGACGGCACTTGATCTTCCACGCACGGGTCTCCGAAACCGACACCAAAGGTAATCTTCATCCGAATCTGTGGCGTCTGGCACAATAACCTAATCCATTTAAAGCTTCACTAAAGACATCATCTCTAGTATTCAATTCAGTTACTCCGCTGTGCAGAAAAGGAGGTAACCGAACAGATTCCAAAACGTAATGACCCAACAAGACAAGTCCGTCACTTTTCAAACAAGCATTGATATCCATTCCTTGAACATCATTTCTATCCCGGGCAAACCCTATTGCAACGTAGGACTAGAAAAAAGGAGAGAAAAAGAAGTCTGTCGGTGAGTCAAACCAAAAATTGAGTGCTAAGCAAGGGGGCTTCGGTATTTACGTTGTAGTCAGTAACACGACCGCCTAGCGTAATGACGACTTCGCGTGGCTCTAACGGATCCATTTCTAACATGACAATATATTCGGCCAAGTCAGCAGGGCAGGTAGGATCCCAGCGACATAGGCGGAAACAGGAACGAAAATTTCCACAGCCTTTCAGGTCGCCAGCTAAGTATCAAAACCCCAACTTGATTACAGAGCTTTTGTGCTTAATGATCGAATGTTTACGCAAAGGGTTCATCCGTAATCGATCTGAGGTAAAAATCCAATAACGACCGCCCGATATAATACTAGCTATGAAAAATATATCGCCAACATCAAATTCCGGGGCTTCCCACAAGAAAGTTAGATTAGACATTCGAATTGGATACAGGCCTCCGTCTACAACGGCACTGAAGGGTTTGCCACGGCAGGAAAGAAACCGGCCCGGTTCTGGAACATCCAGCCAACGTCCGATGCCATTGGCAGCCCCGAACTAAAACATAGCATCATGTGAGGATTGCCATTTATCCTCATTACAATTAACTTCGCTTACTGTTGATGTTGTTGTACCAGAAGTTCCACCCAAGGATCGAGCTTCCATCAAGAAGGCATCGAAAAAATCGCGGCCCTCTACTCGAACTAAGAGCACGAGGTCAAAGATTGAAATGCCACAAAGATATTTTCAGGTGAAGTTCCCTGCATCCACATTACGTGCGTCTCTATGGCAACCTTCACCTCAACTTCATTCATAAGCAACTGGCTGCATGCATGAAAAGTCACGAAGGAGCAATGTACTCCCATGTAAGAGGACGAAGAACCATAATTCGTGCGAAATATCGAAAAACTAAGGATGCTTACTTTCAATTATCCGGCCTTTACGATAGCGAGATTCTTTGGGCACAATCCGAAACGGGCTCAATGTAGTGATAAGCTGTGGTTCTAGAACATCGCCGGGACCCCCCGAGATTAACGTGACCGTGCCAGTGCCAATTGGTTTGAAATTACTGCTGCTGAGATCATTCCCATTATCTTGTGTTGTAGCCTGAAGCTTTCTAGGATGGAAATCTTCGCAAGATTCCGGTGCATAGCCGTATTCTTTGCGCTGCAAGTTTTCACTCAAGGAGGGATAGAGCAAAAATGCCGAGGCCAAGAAAATACGAAAACTTATTCTTTTCCACATCTGAACGGGAGTTAACCAAAATTCACTGAAATGGAAAGTACCGAATTAAGAACGCTAAAATTACCTTGCAGGGAAATACCGCGTTTTATAGTACAACGTGTCGTTAAGACTTGTAACCAAAGACTAATACCGTATCCCACAACGAAAGACATATAATGAGCCTGTGGAGTTGAGCACAGCACGCGATATTATATTATTCACCCTCCAATCCAACCCATTACACGAGAACAAGGCAAAATGCATACGGCATGGGGGAAAAGGCACAGCATACGTTTCACTTGGATTTATCCAACAAAGCTCGTTGGCTTTGCGAAGGTGTTGAGTTTCTCATCAAGCCCGCTAGGATTAGGACGTGACAAATGTGAAGAGCTACACTACTCAGTCCAGTAGAAGGAAAAGTATTCCAACACAACTCAATAACGCCAAGGATAGCCAACCTAAACAAATGAAGACCGTAAGAGTAATCTATAAAGATATATTCGGAAATAATACCGTTTTGGTATGGAATACGGAGTTGACCATAACAAGTAAGGCAAAGTGTGAAAGTACCAGACATAGAACTGGTAATGTAAAGATCGACTGCAGACTATGCCAATAAAATTGCAGGTGAAAAGTGGTAGAAGAAATAACTGGGAAATCACGTCAACGCCCATATTCCGCAACTTTTCGTAGCTGGCTAGAAACCTGAAAAAGACGAAAAGTGAAAAGAAAGAATAAATTAACTAGAAACCATCAGTCCGATGACAGTTACGGATATTACCTTATCCATGGTTTTACAAACGCAATTAAAAGTAGAAGGTGCAAAACGAGTAAAGATATATGGAAGACAGGGCTCACGAAGATATCTTCGGGCAGGAATCTCCAGTTCACAGTCCACTCATAAAGAAACACACGACGTAAATCAAACGATCGCTCGACATAGCCCAACGGGTTGGTCCACAAAAACGGCAGCGCTAGGACAACCTGTAAAGAATGTTGTTATGGTGCCATTTCTTTGCGCTTAAGAATGATACGCGTATTTATACCTGCACAGAAGCGCAGATTCCCAACTGGAAGACCGTACCCTTTACCCCTTGTGTGTACAAGTAGGCTAGAAGCAGCGCTGGTGAAAAGAGGAGAATATTCATTTTGACTGAAACAGCTAAGCTAGAAAGGAAAAATTTAGACAAAAAATATACTACTAACTTAATGTTGGTAGCTAACCTGTAACAAAGGCTGCCTATGCTCCAGAAGTTGGAAATAAATAAATTAACGGCCAGTAGCAAAAAAAACATAGCAACTGGGTCGTTAAACAGCCTCAGTATGTAGATTGAGTGTATCCTGTATGACGTGCAGCAAAGAAAAACAAGAACGTACGGCGGAGCCTAACACGAAAATTATAATAATAGAATCTATGGCATGCTGTAAATAAAGGTAGTACCTTCTTAGATTTTGCGTATATTCGGAAGACCAAAACTAGACTAGCCAAGTAAAGACCAGCGAATAAGTACTGAGCCAGATGAACGTTCTGGCCATGACCAGTGATATAATACAGGATTCCAAAGAAATACAGAAAACCAGCAGGATAAACTAGAGGTCCTGTATCTCCTTTTAACTGTGTATAGTCCCATGTTCCATTGATAACTCCTTCAACTTGTTGCATGTAAGCTTTCCAATCGATTTCCGTGTCTAGAAAAATACATTAATAAAATATAATATAGATTCTTAAATATATTTACAAGGAATCCTCTGGATAACCAGGGTATTCACAACTATTTCCGCTAACAGCAGGATTATTGCTGTCAACCAGATACATTCTGGATCGAAGATGAGACGTTTAGGAAAATCTAAATTACAATATTCCCGAATGTAATACTTAAACTTCTTTTTCCAACTCGGCCGGCTTGCACGATTTGAAGGACCAGCACGCCTAGGGGCCATCTTTTCGGTACTTGAGGTTGCGGACGCGCGGGGGTTTAAAAACGCTGTTCAGTAAAACAGGTTAAAGCATTGGGCTCTTTTGAATTTAAGAATTTAATATAAAAATAATGAAAACTTAACTTTATTTAAAGAAAATATAGGAAAAAATATAGCTCCTTGCCCTATGTTATGGCTCCTTTGTTGTGTATTGTATACTAATAATAGGGTAAAATTATATATTGAGACGAAGCTTATAGGATGGGGAAGAGTGCTGCTTCTTGAGTAGGCATATCTTGGGAATTACTATAAGTAGCAAGAGCCTGCATTTGGAATCTGTCCAGGTTATTTGTCTAAATATAGAAGTATTTTTTTTTGCAATTTCCTTGCAATGTCGCCAAGCAAGTGAAGATCCCAGTAAAATGGAACAATTCTTAAATAAATTATAATTATAATTCTCAGGATATTTCAATATTAAATAAACTTTTAATATTTTCTCTTAGACGTTAAAATAAAGCATTTTTAAATATTGCCAAGGCTACTTAAACGCCGGCAACGCTGTTCCGGTGATCACGTGACTTGTTCACTTTCTTCCTGTTCTCCGGCCGCCATCATGTTGAATGCTGTTGCTCGTGCATCTGCTGGCCTTTTAAGGTCGGCCAAGCCTGCCCTTTCTTTTTCCCAGGCTGCTAACGAAACCGCTCGAACTCTTCCTGCACTCGTTCAAAACCGTAAGTAGTAATTTTGGTACTAATGATGTACAAAGTATGAATTTCCCAACAGCGACTGCCGGGCGTAGCTTGGTCGCGCAGGCCAGCCATCTTCTCAGCTCGGGGAACCCTATTTAGCCATTTAGTAGTGTTCGAATCGCTGAACTGAAATGTAAATTTTGGGGCAGTTAAGGTTTTTATCAAAATTTTATTGATTACATTGCGCAACCGTAACCGATCTTGTACAAAGATTCCCAGTAGGCCGTGAAATTCTAACTTGTCTTTTTTTGCAGGAAGAATTCATTCAGCTGAGCAAAATGCTGCTGCTGCTCCAAAAGCCGCGGCAAAGGCCGGTGTCAGTAATGGCAGAATTGTTGCCGTCATTGGTGCCGTGGTGGACGTACAGTTCGAAGACCAACTTCCACCCATTTTGAGCGCTTTGGAAGTAGCCAACCGCAGCCCGCGTTTGGTACTGGAAGTCGCTCAGCATCTTGGTAATTAGCATCCTTAACCATGAATTCGGGCTTACTAAATGATTCCTTACCTTACTTTTCCTTAGGTGAAAACACCGTCCGCACCATTGCTATGGATGGTACTGAGGGTTTAGTACGCGGTCAGCCCGTAATTGATACTGGTTCTCCCATCAAGATCCCAGTCGGTCCCGAAACTCTTGGTCGCATTATGAACGTCATTGGTAAGTTTCCTCTGAGCTTTCCTAGACTAACATCCTCCTCACGCTTACCCCAGCTTAACTATGTAGTAAAGCTGGAAGAAATCTTGGAGGTATAGTAAAAGAAGATCAATCGTTTAGGTTTCGTTATTTAAAACTTTCGAAACTACGGTCTCTTCTGACACTAGTTTTTAGCAGCATAGAAATATTAGTATTCCCTTTCCGTACAGTACCTACAACAACGGTTTGTCTTGTTACGCAGGTGAACCTATTGACGAACGTGGCCCCATTGAAAGCAACAAATTCGCTGCCATCCACGCTGAAGCCCCCGAGTTCGTGGAAATGAACGTCACCCAAGAAATTTTGGTTACTGGCATCAAAGTCGTAGACTTGTTAGCCCCTTATGCCAAGGGAGGCAAGATTGGTAATACTTCATTTTTAATTAATTATGCTGCCTGCTAACTGCTTGATTTTGCATATTTCAGGTCTCTTCGGTGGTGCTGGAGTCGGCAAAACTGTATTGATTATGGAGCTGATCAACAACGTTGCTAAAGCTCATGGTGGTTACTCCGTGTTTGCTGGTGTAGGCGAACGTACTCGTGAGGGTAACGATTTGTACCATGAAATGATTGAATCTGGCGTCATTTCCTTGAAGGATAAGACATCCAAGGTAATGATTTTAGGCTCGTTTGTTTACAGTTTTAACGAGCCATGTTATTCGCTTCCTAGGTGGCGTTGGTCTACGGCCAGATGAACGAACCCCCCGGTGCTCGTGCCCGTGTCGCCTTGACTGGTTTGACGGTTGCAGAATATTTCCGTGATCAGGAAGGTCAAGATGTATTGCTCTTCATTGACAACATTTTCAGATTCACCCAGGCCGGCTCTGAGGTAAATTCTCTCACTGTTTTGTCTATTCAATCGGATACTGGAAATGTTAACCTTTTTTTGTTGTGGTAGGTGTCTGCCTTATTGGGTCGTATCCCCTCCGCTGTAGGTTACCAACCGACTTTGGCCACTGACATGGGTTCTATGCAGGAACGTATTACTACCACCAAGAAAGGCTCTATCACCTCCGTGCAGGCAATTTACGTGCCCGCTGATGACTTGACGGATCCCGCCCCTGCTACCACTTTCGCTCACTTGGACGCCACCACTGTCTTATCTCGTGCCATCGCCGAGTTGGCCATCTACCCCGCTGTAGATCCCCTCGATTCCACTTCCCGTATTTTGGATCCCAACATTATTGGAGACGAGCACTACAACATCGCTCGTGGTGTGCAGAAGATCCTGCAGGTAATATACGACGTTCTTTTAATGTTGATATTTTTTTTTTACTTCTTTTACATAGCTTTACTAAATAAGCCATTCTTAAATTAGGATTACAAATCCTTGCAAGATATTATTGCCATTTTGGGTATGGATGAATTGTCCGAAGAAGATAAATTGACCGTATCCCGTGCCCGTAAGATCCAACGTTTCTTGTCGCAACCCTTCCAAGTGGCGGAAGTGTTCACTGGTCACCCCGGCAAATTGGTCCCCATTAAGGAAACCATCCGAGTATGTTTGTGTTTTTCCTTTTTAAAAAAAACGTATAATTCTGACGAATGTTTTGACAGGGATTCAAAATGATCTTGAACGGTGAGTTGGATCACTTGCCCGAAGCCGCTTTCTACATGGTGGGTCCGATTGAAGAAGTCGTAGCCAAAGCTGAAAGATTGGCCGAATCACAGTCGTAAACAGCTGTCCACCCATGATTAGTTTATATGTATAGAAAAAAAGACGTCTTGCTGCACTATGTGTCTCCGAATCCGGGATGCAGGGTGCGTACAGAGCAATTTTTTTCTCTTTATTTCGGCCCAGCATTTTCCATCTTGAAAAGAAAGTTATCTTCCCCAATGTTTAAAAATGCACGCGAGTAGCTTTTACCAGTGAAGCGCTCAAAGTGGGGAAACTGTAGTGCAAAGAAACAAGCAACGTTGTACATGAATTCCATACCACACCCTCTACTTGTTTTAATCTTTCATGGGTATTTGAGCCCTGTCTTCAGTGGAATGCTCACAGTTTAGTGTTTAAAAGGAGCTACAGCTATATACTTTATCGAGTTAACCTACATGGTTTGAGTCACTTAGGTTTTTGAATCCAAAGAGATGACGCTTTGTATGGCGATTATAGGTCGGCTTTTGTCACAAATAGTGCAGCCGTCATAATTCACACTTTGGCTTGCTTTTCGCATCTAATCTTGCAGGTTGGTGGGCAAGATCCTACTTATTCTTCAGCACGGATACTGTGTTGTTTTTTATTTCATTTCTCGCATAGTTTAGTTGCGAGGTTGACTAGATAGCTTTTTTAGGGGTCAGGGGGGTTGTACCCCATCCAAATGAACTGGAGAGGTGAAATGGAATATTTGTCCTGCATGCGAAATATTATTGTTTCAGGTTGCTGTCGGCACGCTCACAGGCTTGTGTTGTGTTCACGGAGTGGGACGTTTATACAGTACAACCGAACTGAGATGTAAGAGTACACGATTTGAAAGCTAGTTCATTCGTGAAAATAACTGGATCATTATTATTTCTAAATACTAATTGTCTCTAGAATGAAGCATTTTGAGTGAATATGCAATGTTACACTTAAAGTTTTCACTGTGAAAGAACAAAACGCCAAGGTTTTCTGCATGTGATCACCAGCTACACGCGTTAAGATACGTTGAGTGCAAGGACATGGGTTCCGACTTTAGACGAAGAGCTCCAAGGTGAGAGGTTAGCAACAAACGCCACATTGATCACTAGGATTACCTTTACTTTACGGATGCAAAAAGAAAGGCAAGCATTCTGCGCAACTAAAGTGGTTTCCTCGTTGGTACTCAATATTCGAGTGGTCGTGAAAAGAATGCCGAAAGCTGGGAAGTTGGGATATGTAGAGAAATAGAAGGGACAGCTGGTCAATCGATCGACTTCCATGTTGGGACCTGAGCTTCTAAGTTGAAGACGAACAAAGGTTTTAGACTTGCATCTGTACCTCAAAAGGTGCAGCACTTTCTGCGAATTTGCTTAGGATTTAAGAAAAGGAAAATATAGTTCAAAGCGAAAGAAGAGAGGAAAAGCTTGTAAGTGTCTGGACGCTGTTTTTGTTTGTTTTTCTTCCCAAGGCGACCAAATCTGGGCTTACTATGTTGAACTTGCTTTTGAGTAATACTTTAGACTGCTTCCCAAGCTTTGTTTAAAAAAATCTAGGATGTTGGAAAATTTTAACGGTACGTCATATAGGAACTTCTTATAAGAAGTTCGTGTATGACAGAAGCCGTTGTCTCTTTGGAATACCCATGTAATGGGATGCGGATTTAATCTAATAAAACTCGCTTCATTGTTTGGCGTGCATCCTTCTAACGAAGGTATGTTGCTTGTCTCTTGCGGTAGCAATCGCGGTTATGATATAATGATTCTTGGAAAATATATGTGCCATAATGCAATTCTGATACGATAAGTCGTGGCTTAAGACTAGACGCGCCTTCCTGGTTCTGTAAGAATCTGTAACACAGGATGCTAGGACCGCATCTTGATTGTCGATATGTCGTCGAAGCTGCAAGACAGGTAATTGAAGCGAGCTATTTCTTTCGTTAGTCTAAGGCCGCATCAGAAGGGCTGCGAAAGAGTGAAAGAAAGGGGGGGCTGAAGGAATGAGGCCATATAAGTCGTGTATATAGTGAGTGATGGGATGCTGACGAAAACTTCTCGGGGCTGCTTTTGTACCTTCTGCGAGAAAATAATTCCATAAAAGCGTCAATCACTGGGGCACAACTTGTGCTTGTTGATTGTGCTTTGACAAGGGCTTGTTCCTTTTGCCCCTTATTTCTTTACATGCCCTATTGATACTGGAGGTTGAAGCATAAGAGGGCTTGAAGAACCTCTTGTACCAACCTATGAAAGAAGATCAAGTAGGCTTTTCTGCCAGAAAGCTTTACAGATTATCAAGAAGGACTGCTTTGATTCCATTCTTGCATTTATCTCACAACCAAAGGACCGAACAGAAAATTCCACTGAACCATTCCATCCACGTATGAAATGAGAAGGCTGCAAGCATGTTTGCGAACGTATATTAAAACTTTTTCACTTAGTATATGTTTTAAGAAAAAATGGGGTATAGCACCCATCTTCCCCGACCCTACCCCATCTTTTCATCTGCTTCATTTGAATATTCGGGTCGAGGGAGCTGGTTTGAGCTATCTATCAAATTTGCTTGCTTGTGCGAGAAGGAAATTGGTTTGTGAGCTTGCAGCTTAATAGAAAAAACAAAATTGCGTTCTTATTAAGAGATTGCATAAACCGTAATCATTTACGCTTTATTGCCAGACCTCAAAGCGATTTGACCCATATCAAAATTAGCGGTAGTTTTTAGCTATAAGTTCTCTAGAAAGGCCAATTTGAAAAATCACGGCCACAATAAGTTCATTTTACGTAACCAACAGCTGTTTAGCTATGAATGTCCCTTCAGGTTTAACGGAGGAGCAGCAATAATGTTTTATCTCTTACTTTTTCTGTGAGTCGAGCACTTGCGTGTTTCTTTCCTCGTGCGTCAACTGAAGTGAACCGGAGTGTGTGAATGGTAATTAGGGCTTTAGGTTGTAGTGTAGCGCTGTGTTCGAAAGACTGTGAAGGAAGGGAAGGCGGAGGAACGCAGTTATGGTGATTTCTACGGGCTCGCTTTCTTTGGCGCTTGGGCATGCGCTCGCTTCACGGTAGTGTATATTGCCGTAACATGAAAGTCTTGACGATACCAGTGCATAACTTGCAACAGTGTCGTTCTCACGTGTATAATTCTTATGGCCTTGTAGGGACAGATCTTTATAACTGCTTTAGAAACCGCGGCCCGAGGTTCGACTGTTCCAAGTGAGTCTCCATATCAATCTGTACAAGGAAGTGCTACTTACGATTGCTTTCCAATTGGTAATGAAAAGCGTCTTTTTATTGTAGGGTACAGACAAGTGTATGGGCGTCCCGATGAAATGGGCCACAAGCCAGCTTGATTGACTCCGTTAAATCTTTTGGTCTTCCGTTGCTGGGGAATCGAACACGGAAACTTGGGGTGCTCTTCGCCAAGCTTGCTGTCCACCAATTCCTGTGAGGGTCGTTTTGTGAAGAATTCGAAGCAGTTTGCTCAAGTCTGTGGCGCTTTCCCTTCGAAATTTTTTGCAGTCTACGATGGGAACCCATTATGTGACTTCGGTTATCGAACCTGAGCCTGATGCTGAAGTTGCAAACTTAGATATCGAGACGCGCCCCAATCCGCCTAATAAGCGTTTGCAATTGGCGCGAATGCTACTGAAACCTTTGCGCCCTCGGGGTGATGTGATCACTGCAGCCACTGAAAACGGTCTTGTCGCGCGTCCGCATCGCCGAGTTGTTCGTAGTCAAAGTTCCCGAGTGGAATTGCTGCGGAACCCAGATGGGAAGCCACCCTTGAGTGCCAACAGTGTCACCAGCGGCCCAGATGGAGAACAGCATTTCCGGATGCCCGACAAGTATGCAAACGCACATTCTTTATTTTTTTAAATATGAGATCGGCAGAAAGGGCAAACAACTTGGGTTTTTTAACCTAACCGAGCACATGCGAGTCTTAAATCTGTCACGGAGAGATATTTTTTTCTTTCTTACCAGTTCACTGAAATTGTCGTAGCTTTAACAAATTCCTGGTGCGATTTATGGCTTGCTCTTGGGGGAACAATAACTTTGCGAGGAACTACACTAGCTTGAAATAACCTTGTTTACATAACGGAAATGAGCATTGCTCACTCCGTTTTAAATAGTAAAAAACAAAAAACAAACTTGTTTGCATTTTTCCGTTTCATATGTACTAATTCTAACACCTTTTCTGCGTTCACACCTTGTCTGAAGTTATGTGAGCATTCGAAGCCCCAATTACTGCTGGTTAAATAGTCTCCTGGTGTTTGTCTCCCTGAGCGGAACAGCATTCGTATTATGGCTACTTAATTATTACGGTAAGTACATCTCTTTTTCGTCCTGCCCAAAATCCCTGAAGTTATTTGCTTTCGTTCTTGCCTTTCCAATCGTATTGCCTACTATTTGCTGTCAACTTGGAATTCGTTTCCTCTCCTTCTTACTTGTATTGATATTCTCTTGGATGGTGTCCGGGATTTATATCGGAAGCTGTTTTCTTTGCGATCTTTGAGCCGTGTATGATTTTTCATTTGGCCGCCTTCCATTGAAGGGGGGTTACGTCGGGTTTAGTAGTAAATTTGCTGTCTGGTCTTGAGCTGCCATCGGGAAATGCCGTATAAAACTCCGATAGCCTGATTTCTTTGTTTCCTGTACATTTCAGGATGGTTGGTATGGCATTCAGCTCAGTCCAAATTTTGTTCAAGTCCTGCATGCATCCGAGCTGCAAATCGTCTAATAAGCCGCATGGACACCACCGTGGATCCGTGTCAGGATTTCTATCAATTCACATGTGGACATTTCTTAGAAACTGGCAACGTTCCCGATGATTCAAACCAACTTTCAACGCTACAGGAAATGCAAGACGAAATCCTTCTTTCCATTAGAAGTAATCCTTTCATCGAATGATAGTGATATGCTACCTTGATATCGGAATTAAAGAAAGTGTTTTGCAGAGGTTGTCGAAAAGCAATTAGATGACAGCGACAATCAGTCGACGGCCAAAGTGAAGAAACTGTACGCGTCGTGCATAAATTTGGGTAAATACCATGAAGGCCATTCGATGAGGCATTAAAGCAGCTTACGCTGCGACTCTACGACTTGTTATTGTAGGAGAGGATTCGGTGTACAGTTCTCCGAGCGAGTATCCCGTTTTCCAGTTATTAACGCCCCAGAAAATAGGCCGCTGGCCTTTGCTCTTGGGTGATATGTGGGATGACGATGAACTAGAGAAAGAGTCGTTGATTGCACACTTAGCTGCTTACCAGGTCCACAGCTTTTTCGACATCTATATCACACTGGATGAGAAAAACCCTTCTCAGTACACTTTGCAAGTATTCGTCTGTTTTGCTAAGTCTGTCGTGAACCATTACTAAAACATAATTTGGTATTTATGACACAGTTTTACAAGGGTGAACCTATTATGGATAAGGAATGGTACGAGCTATCCCAGCCTAAACATGAGAGATACCTGCGATCTTACGAAACGCTATTGAAAGACACGATTTTACTCTTAAGTGGCGGACGGCAGGAATTATTGACGGAAGTTGGCGACGTCGTTGACTTCGAAACCAAATTTGCGAAGGTAAGAAAAATTTATTACTTCCTTCTCTTTAATAGAACGGAAGGCAGTAAGAAAATGAGGAGTTAAGGGACTAAAGGAAAATGTCTGTGTTGCCTTGGGTTTCGGGGAACAGATTTCTTCGACGTATTGCAATGATAACGAATACAGCGTACAAGAGTCTAATCGAACGGAAGATGACAGCGAAGAACATCGTTTATTATTGAGCGAAGTCCAACAGCTCTACCCCGAGGTATAAAGCGTTCATGTTTGCATAGGTTTTTATTGGAATGACGTCTTTTCTCGAACTTTCTAGGTGGATTGGACTCTTATTGTTTCCAAAATGCTGGATGTTATTGAACTTGATCCTCGACAGAAAGAAGAGTTGACTATAGGACTATTGCCTGTGAGTTTCCAGTGTCGAGATTTCCTGCCAGACTTAATGCAGCTGATAAAAACGACCAGCAAGAGGTATAACAGTAGGCTTGCGTAGTGTATTATTAAAAAAATAACTTCTGTCCTAGAACGCTCTCGAACTACTTGATTTGGAGATTTATTTACAAGTTCATGCCTTATATAAGTACACGATTTGATCATCTGTGGACTAATTACCGCTTGAGTGTTCCAAACCTAACAGACGAACGTGTTTATGTTTCACGGTAAGTGTAAGAATAGGCAAAAGGTGTTTTCCGACCTCATAAGTGGAATGGACGTTTTGAGCTTCTAAATTACTCCCTGCTGCATTTACTCGTGTCTTTTAGGTGGAAACAATGCGTGAATATGGTGAACGAGGGTTTGGGCTTGGCTGTGGGTCATATGTATATCAAGCAACGACTCCCTGACTGGAGCAACCAAGAAGTTATTTTACGCTTATTTTTTCTTTTTTCTTATGCAGGAATAATTTTACCATTTAGATTTTGAATCTCATCCAAGAGCTGAAGGAGGCCTTTGCTAAAAGTATTTTGCAGCAGGATTGGATCGAAGCTGATATGCAAGTCAAGCTTCTTGAAAAAGTCAGTCTAGCCCTTATTCCGAGTTTTCTTTTTTTTCTCCAAATGTTTCATTTCACGATTTTCTGTATAGTTGGAATTTATGGGATCCAAAGTTGGCTTTCCTCTTCGCATTATGAACGTTACTGAGTTGGAAATGGATTATGAAGGGGTAATTTGACAATTTCGTTTCATTATTGTTAAGGCAGGATAAAGAAGTTTGTTATATATGTTGTCAGTTTATCATTCCCGACGACCATATTTTCTTCAATCTAATACGACTCCGAACCTACGAAGTGTGGAGGGAACTTCAGAAGGTTTTCAAGCCCGCATATAAAGACAGGTACGTACAAAGGGACGTTAACCCAACTATTCGTACGTTCCGAATTTAACGTCTTCATGTGATTGTTACAGGGATTGGTTGGTGCAGCCACTTGTAGTGAATGCGTTTCATAACCCAGGAGCCAACGAAATAAGTATCGTGACTTTTTGTTGTGACAGTTTGAAAATAACACTGTATTATATTTCTTATCTAGTTTTTCCCTTGGGTATTCTTCGTGAGCCTTTCTATCATCCTGACTATCCCAAATACCTTACGTACGGCAATATTGGGGTAGTGATCGGTCATGAAATTACACATGGATTTGATGACCATGGTATCTTGTTACAACACCATTGACGACGTATTTTGAAATTCAAGGCGACTATTTGCAGGGAGGAGATTTGATCGATTTGGCAACATGACATCCTGGTGGAATGACAATTTGACGAAAGAGTTCCGACAAAAGGCAGATTGCTTTGTTAATCAATACAGCAGCTATTCCATCGATGGCCTCAATAAAAGCGTAGGTTATTCTTTAATCTGTTAAATATGTCTTAAGACGCTGGACAAATTTGCTATGGAAGGTGGATGGCAATCAAACGTTGGGAGATAACATCTGTGATAACTCGGGATTAAATCATGCATGGACGGCTTATCAAAATATTGCCGCAAATGAAAAGGAACTAAGTTTACCAGGAGTACCTTACACGCACGAGCAAGTTTTCTTCATTACTTATGGTCAGGTAGGCTAATTCACTTTGTAAGCAAGTAATGCATTAAAGAGATTCCATTGTGTATTGAAGATATGGTGCGAAATGCTGAACGACGATGGGTACGAAAAGTATGGCAAGGAAGTTCATAGCCCCGGACGTTTTCGTTCGCTTGGGGTTCTACAGAACAGCGAAGACTTTTCTCGTGCTTTTCAGTGTCCTACTGGCGTGCCCATGAATCCTCCAGAAAAATGTTATCTTTGGAGTTAATCTATCATTCGACGTATATTTCAAGCAGCTTTTGATTTGGACGAGCAGGTCTCGTCTATACGCATTTCATTGCAATATTAAATGCACACTGATGAGAAGCAATATTTGTTTTAAAATTATAGTGACCAAAACAATGTTTAGAATAAAACTTAACCTTGTACGTCTGAATGGTGGTAGCTTTTCAAACAAAAGAAGTGTTGAGCATTGATAACACATTTTAGACAATTACATGGAATTTAAAAAAAAATGGACGACCTGCGCCTTGAAAGCTGTTCAAGACCTTCCTGCTAAGACTAGTGAAAAAAAATAGGGGGGAGAAAGGGAAAGGAAACCAAAATGAAAGGTCAATGGAGACCCAATCCTGTAGGCGACCGATCTCCCGAACGATATCCAAACCGAACGTTTTTAGACACGGGTGTCCAATAACTCTTGGAGCTATGTCTCCGTCTTCGGCTTGTTGTTAGAAAGTCGGTCTCTTCAAAGCTCATCTCGCTATGGATGCCCTGACTGCTATCCAAAGGTGTTGACAATCTTGGTGAAGCGCATTGTGGAGATAATAAGCTTTGGTAGCGCAAGGCCATACGCTTTTCTAGCCAGCACAACATGGTCTGGACAGTCGTAGGATTCGCTAAACGGAAATTGGCAGCTGTCCGGGCTACTGCAGCGTTGGAAACGCGGAAAGTGCAAGCAATACCACGCAAAACTTTCATGACTGCTCCGTCCGAAACATCGTCCCCAGCATAGACAACGCGAACGCGTTCCGGCCAGTCAACTCCGTAAATGGAGCGTAAAATGTAGATAGCTGCCCTGCCTTTGTCCCAGCAAACCGTCGGCCGAGCTTCGATAGCCATGGAAATATGATGCGGCTGCAAGCCGGCCTTTTCAAAAATCGCTACAGCACGCTGGATCAGAGCGTCGCGCAAAGTTGATGGCGTTTCCCGATAATGGTAAGTGAGCAAGGCTCCTTTGTTTTCGACCCACGCCCCGGAACAGCAAACTTCATCTTGCAAGGCCTGTAACAAATGGCGTAGTTTATCTTCATGCTCAACAGGAATCGGGTGAACGAAGCGCGTGCGGTCCGGCTGTTCAATCTCCAAACCTTCGCTTCCTGCGTAAGTGATACCTTCGACTCGAACCATTTCGCGAAGGTTAGCTAGGGAACGACCCGACATTATGCAAACGCTAACATCTGGGATTTGAGAAAGTCTGCGAATGACTTGGCGCGTTTCTTCTTGAAGAATGGCTTTATCCGGATGCGTAGCAAATGGCGTCAAGGTTCCGTCGTACTCAAGTAGAATACTTAGCTTGCAAGAGTCGTCTACATAATCGGCTAGATAAGGGTCGAAATCGTTCAGGGTTAGGGGCTGTAAATGTCGTGGTAAGGCCACAACTTCGTCGACGTTTTGACTTTGGCCAAAAGCTATCGAGATGGCATCCATGGCGTCAAGGAAGGAAGTTAACCATTGATCGACATCCATTTCGGCTTCCCTTCGCCGAAGTTTGGTCATGCGCATGACACGCTCGTCTTCCGGCATTGATAAAGCGCGATGGAGCATTTCGGCCATGGCGTTGGTTTCATAAGGATTGGCAAGAAGCGCTTCTTTCATCATACCACCGGCTCCAGCAAACGGCGAAAGAATCAACACTCCAGGAGATTTGATTTGGCAAGCCACGTACTCTTTGGCAACCAAGTTCATACCGTCTCGTAGTGGCGTGACCAGAGCCACAGCCGAGTCTCGATACATAGCAGCCAACTCGGCCTAAAGAAATGGAGAAATGTGTTACCTTGCACTTGCTTTTGTTTTATTTTTTTACCTGAGACACGCAGCCAAAAATGTACCGAATGGGGGACCAGTGCGGCTTTGAGAAACGGCCGTTGACTCTTCCAATGAGTTGATCCATCTCTTCTTTCAATTGCTGGTATTCCTTAACATCGGTACGGGAAGGAACGGCGATCTGCAGCAGAGTGACCTTTTCCAAATGTTCCGGATGCCTTTCCAACAAACGTTCGAAGGCTTTAACACGATGTACCAAGCCTTTGGTGTAGTCCAAGCGATCCACACCCAAAATGACAATTTCATCCTTCATCACAATCTAAGCACACAGTATGAGTGTCCGTGTTTTCCGTTTGCGGTTTCACGAAAAGAAGTATTTTCAGCTTTTACCTTTGGTGCAGTCTCTGCCAGTTCAACAAAACGTTGAAAGGGAATCCCAATAGGCAAAGCTTTCACGTTGGTTGCCCTTCCGCTATACTCAAGAACCTTATTCTTGCGATCCATTCGACAGCCTAATCTCCGCTGACAGCAGTCCATGAAATTACGGCAGTAATCTTCGATATGGAACCCAACCAGATCGCATCCTTTAAAAATAAAAATTAAAGCAGGTTTTTCATTAGCTGGGCTGCCTGGAGAGCTTACCAAGCAGTCCTTGAAGGACATGATCGTCCCAAGGAAACAGGCGCATAATGTCCCAAGACGGAAACGGAATGTGCAAAAAGAATCCTAGTTTGCAAGGCAAGTTTTCTTCTTCAGCCACCTAAGGTGCTCCCAACGGTATTAATTAAACAAAATTATATTATTCGACATAAACTCACCTGGCGAATAGTGTTTGCTGCCAACATCAGCTGGTAATCCTGGATCCAAATAATGGGCGCATTAAAGCGCGTAGCCTGCTTATCCATACCACGAAGCGTGGCACGCAAAGCATCCAAAGTACTGTGTGCAAAATCTTCATTCACTTGCTGGTACGCCTTCCAAGTTTCGCTGCTGAACACGGCCCTATCTGGCATGGAGTGGAACAAAGGCCAGAAAGTCCCATTGCAACAACCATTGTAAAACTCATTAAAGTTGGATTTGGAGATCTTTACCGCTACCACCTAAAGGAAACCGTCAAGGTTACTCTGCACGTTGCAAAAACCGCTTTTTACTTGCGAGGACAGAAGTCCTGCTGTGGGAGTGTTGTCACTTGCATCCGATTCGGGGATGATTTCATCCGGCTGCAAGTCAAACAATCCAGGCCATCCAACCCACTGTCCTCCGCATCGGATTACTACAGGGGCTAACGCTGTAACTAAACCTCCAGCACTATGAAAGCAAAACTTTTTATCTCAAAAGATGCTAGCAAAACAGACAAACAGGCACTAACCTATGCTGTCTTTTCAAAGTACCGTCGGCTTCGCGTTTCAAGACGAAGGGTAATCGGTTGGAGACTACGATGAGCGGGGCTGCTGGTAACGGAGACCCCGGCTGCGTAGAAGCCGGCGAACCGGACAGCGAATTGCGGAACCCGATATGAGGCGCCATTCTTTAATAACGATGTCAATTTGTTGAGTTAGTTGACCGATATCTGCTTAAGATAGGAGCGGCTTTTACTCTTCTCGCTTTGATGCACTGGAGGGAAAAAAGTGTGTCAAGAACACGTTATATTCCATTCCGATTTGTTAAATTTCTCAAGCTCGATTTACAAGTGTTAAACATAGCAGCCTTGGCGAAGGTTTAGTAATTTAGTAAGCGGTCTTACCTTTAACAACTAAAATTGTTTTGGTGCCTTTTTCCCCCACAAACCTGGTCAGGGTAGTCTAATCGTCAACAGTATACGGGAAAGGTGGCTCAATGTATGAGAAGGACTGAAAATCAATATACCACTAAGTTTTCTAGCCGCACTTCCCAAGAGCACGATAAAAGGTACAGACTGGCACGATCTCAAGATTCTGTTCCTTAGGCCTAGGCAGACCCAAGCCCTTTTATATACGCTGTGCAGACAAAGCTACCGGCTTAAATTCTAGGTATGCCACCTTAGCTAGCAGTTCTGCCTATAGGGTCTTGGGTCATTCCCTGGGTCAGGGTTAAAAACAGCCGTAGGAAAACAAAGAAGGGGGTGGATCAGATATTTCCAGAACTGCGTCTCTTCTTAGCGGCGATGGCGGAAAGGCTAGCAAGGTGCAGTGCATTCAACGACGTATGTACGTTAATATCCAATAAAAGGGGAAAGTAACGTTGCATTTTTTTTGCGTAAGACAGACGGTACTTGTCAGGGGAAATTCAAAAGAATCACTACAAGGGTTACTATTCTGGAAGATGAGTAAAAGTATTCTGATGTAGGTCTGACTATGAAAGTGAGGATTAGACACACTTCGTAGAAACAATTTTCCAGCAAGGTTGGCAATAGTACCAACCTTCTTAACTTAAAAACTCAGTTAACCTTTCTCCGTAAAACTCACGGTCACTTACCACCACAAGAAGGACGTCTTTCAACTTTCGCAGCCAAACTTATTTGTTTATAGGTAATAAGATTAACCGGGATAGTAGCTTTATTCACCGGAACTGAACCGAGAAATCAAGGATTACCGGTATTAGCAAACACTGTTTTTGCTTGTTTGTTGTTTTCGTTAATGTGCACACTTACCAGAACCGATTTGGGTTCCCAATATGCCTAATTGCCAGACTGGACGTCGGTTAGACACAGGTTGACGCAACAAATGCCGATTCCCAACAAATGCCAAATGCCTCAGCTCTAAACCTCCAACCTTATATACTGTTGACCTGTTTACCGGAAAGTTGTGTATAACCTTGTAGGGCGCAGTGACCCAACGGTCGGGCAGTGATTTTTGTAATTGTCGTTTTTCTACTCCAATATGTTCACCATTGGGGTAGGTTTTGCTTAAGCACTATTGCAGAAATCACTTATGACGAATGTTTTCTTTAATATATATATATATATATATTTGAAAGGTCATGCTGAACGCACAAGTTAGTAACAAGTAAACAAATGACAACTAAGATGTGTGTTACTATAGGCTGGTTACGAAGTCACTTGGCCCCTGACATCTAATTTTCCAAGATAGTACCCTTCGGGCATGAGGGTAATTGCGACAGTATTTATTTTCCGAGGTAAAGCAAAAGAAAAAGAAGGTGGTTTCATGGTAGTCCACTGGGACTTTCATTCCCTTTCGCTTTCCTTTGGATACGTCAAGAGGTCACCGGACGGAACTATTAACCAAGCTGATGACGAAGCTTATTGCCATTTTTTGCATTATGGTTTCTGTATTTGCCACTAAAGTAAGACCTTCTTGACATTTGCCGTTCTTATTCCTCTTTTTGCTTCTTTCGTGTATCTATCTGACAAACTTTTCCGCCCCCGTCTGCCAAAACATTGGTATAACCTTTGCAAAACCTCTTCAGTTTTCCTCAAATGCATTGAACTCTGCTGTATCCGTACCCAGACACCTAAACAAACGCAAACTTTGACCACTCACCTTGAGGTTATTGGCCAAAACACGTGCCAATCAGGGCTAAACCTTTGTCTTGAGAACGAGCGCCGAACTCCTACTTTGACAGACTTTAACTCTTTGACAGAAAGACATAGATGTCTTTCTGTCAACGAGTTATTATGACATGCCGGAACAGCAAGAATTTGGCTACGACTGTGCAGCCATGCAAATGTAAAAAGGCGCTTGAGAATGTAACCCAATTCACTGGGCGTGAAGCGATATGTGCCAATGCTGATTATCTTCATCATACCGCTCGAAACGGTGGTTGCTTATGAACATCCTTTTAATCCACATATGCAAGGTTGTTTCATGTCTTAGGTGTGTGAGTGGGACGGGACGTTTCACATGATAAAAAAAATTAACGGAACTCGTCGAGAAAAGGTTCTCAAGAAGATCCCGCTATTACCCTTCTAAAACTTTGCGATACAAGTCAAAACTTCACCAGAAGTGAGGCAACTATATACGACGTGGGCTTCCTGTTTATTCCATAGTTATTGTATTGTGTTTTCTAAACATAAGTGATGTGTTTACTGGATTTCTTTCAAGAACCTGTGTACACGAGTATGTCAATAAGTATATACGAACCCTTTCGCAGAGTACTTGATCGTCGTTACAATAATCAACCTCCTTCCCGAAAGAAACGTCAGTCCGAACAAGATTCGTTCAACCGCGTAAAACAGTATTGGGAACAGGAATCGGAGTCATACCAAATGACGTCTTCGCCGTTGTTGGAATCCGACAAAGAAAGGTAAGAGTTAATGCTATGTACGTATTCCGTTTTTCTTGCACATCGTAAAATTATCGGGCTTCAGCGTATGACCTCTAAGAAGGTTCGATCTTCATCTATATTTGAAGTACCGAGAAAAATCAAAACCTGTTCGGTTTCTCGATATCGGTACCCTTTTCTTCCGAAAAGGGCTGAACAGGGTTTAGAGCACGCTCACTCTGTTCTCAGGAAATTTCATGTCCACATATTTCAACGTATACCAGTCGTATTTGCCTATTGGTGCGGAATTCGTCAACTGCATCGAAAGAACAAAGGCCGGGATAAGGTTTCACTTTCTGTGGTGAATAATGCAGTGACGTGAACTAGTTGATTTAGTGCAAGAAAAGAAGTTTTCTGCTTAGAGATGGTACTTGTGATGATTTCGACAAAGCACGAATCTTGCATTGAATCCGGCTGACAACGTTTATTTAAAGCACGTTGGTCGTATACATTCGAGCTTTTCCGGGATTTTAGCTCCAGTACTCCAGGCATCGAAAACTTGCTTTCAGCGTAAACACACGATTTAGAACTTTCGTTCTTGGCAAGGCGGGAACAGCATTGTATTCGTCTACTTTCGCCATATAGCGCACTTGACGCCTCGTAGACCATAAGAAATCGTCCGTGGTCAGCCTGCATTTGAAAGAGAAATTATAGAGAAGGGTTTGCTGAATTTCGTAACGAGCCAAAGGCTAAAAAGTAAAAGGAGCGCTCTTTACTTTCGTTAGAAGGGAGAAATTGCACGTAAATTCGCGTCCCGTCTTTTTCATCCTACATTTTTTATGTTGTTATTATTGTTTTCAAAGCGTTTGTTAAAGGCCGCGGGAAAGGTAATAAACTGGAACACTCTTATGCACAGGCTTGTTTTTCTGCCTAGGCCGATTATATTTTCTCTTTTCCTTCATTAGTTTCGCTTGGCTTCATCGAATCAGCCTAAGCTACCTTGTACCATAGGTCTTGTATAGCCAGTAGGAAGTAACCATAGTTGAGACCACGGGAGAGAGAGGACTCGTTTACGTATGGCTTTTGAGCTCAGCTCAGGTGACCCAATTTGCGGGCAAAGAGCACCAGCAGCTTCCCCTCCTCTTACTCCATTGTATCGCCTAAGTCTATGGGGCAGGAGGAATTAAGGTAGACGTAAGAACACGTCAATCGTGAGTCGTGTGCAGAAAGCAGAGCGGTAACAAGTTTAAAACAAGCTTTGTTACCAAGTGTAGTGTACATTAAAACCAACATCGTACAATTTTCATACGTATTCCAAGTTATTTCCTTACCTTTTTCAATCCGTATTCCCAGTTTTGATTAAACATTCGTTCTATCCCCATCTCGAGATATTCACCGTCTTCTTGCCTAATCCGTAAGTACTTTTAATTATGTTTACACTGATAAACAAACTTTTTACTTGAGAATTGGCTGTCTTAGTTTAGGGGAAAGAAAATGGTTTTGTGTCAAAGCTTAATTCGCTAAAAGTACGTGTTCAGTCTTGCGTATGTAAATGAATACAGTTGGAAGTCTTCGGGGTATTTATTCCCACACTTTGGTACCACGTGAATTAGAGTGCGCTGTATCCTGTGGGCGTGGTACCAGATGTCGCCAACACAAAGAAGCGGTTTTTGTTGTTATTGTTTTCAGCGAAGCTAGTTGTCTCATATCTAAACTGTAAAAATCGCTGTCTTTTAAAATGACAACATATAACAAGTGCAGTGATTGTGTACATCTACATGTAGACAGGATTACTTTTCTCAATAATGGCAGACATTCTTACCCAATCTTTTAACCTTCTATATGAGAAAAGTAAGAGTCTGTGCTAGTTCAATAGTCAAGCTAATGCCACAACAATGTTCTTAGTTTGAAGTTAGAAAAATAGGACACCCCCGATAGCGCATGACCCTTAGAAACTTTACGTCAACTTTTCTAGCAAATTTACATACATCCGTGGCTTGTGGCCAACAAGGAGTAGCAATGTAAAGTGAAACCCAACCATGCATTGCAAATGCTATGCCTTGACAGAGGCGGACAGAGTATGAAGTTGTTGCTCGCTTTTAATGGACACTTATGCAGGTAATGTTGAAAGGCAAGTCTCGTTCTTCTTGAAAATCTGCGCCTGTCATGCAGACGGCTTTGGCGTAGTGCGCAAAATGTATAAACAACCCACCTTCGAGGGAAACGGTTGACCTGTTTTCAAAGCCTGTTTCTGGTCTTAAAAAGAACTAGAAGATATAATTAGCTTAAATTGAAGCATATCTTGCCTTGTTCTAGGGCCTCGTTAACCTATTGTCAAGTGGTTATCCCGTCTCGTTCTTGTTCTCGGATGAATATATCATCAGCCTGCACCCTTCTGTTTCGTTTTTCTGCGAACGCTTCTCTCGTTGAGTCTAATCTTAGAATAAACATATTTTCCTGAAGGTAGAACCTTTTGTTTTCGATATACCGGTTCTGGTTTCTTTGTGTAGAAAATGAAAAGCGTTGTTGACTATAGGTGTCTCCGTACAAAACTCTTGCTAGGAAGAAAACAAGACCTTTCCCGCAAATGTGATGACCACATGCTCGCACGCTCGGTTCACTCTTTCGTGTCTGAATCAATTGTATAAACTTGAAAACCCTTGATACTATGTAGGATGATTGCAATCGAGAATTTGCTTATCAGAACCGGCTTTAAGTGTTGACCTGTACTTCAAGCTGTCAAAACGGGACAGCCATCACGATCTTTAGTTTTAACTTTTTCCTCATGGCACAAAGCGTATTCTTTTGAACATCTCTGTGTCTTGTTCATACGCTGTAAAGCAAAACGAGTAAACAAATTATTTGCATTGTTCATTAGCCTTTGGGTGAGTTGATCACATAGACAGCCCGCGAAACCGTTCCAGTACCATCTGTGCAATCACGGGGCTCAACTCGGGACTATCATACGGTACTCTACCCACGAACTTCCGTGATGTCTCCCAAAGACGGTGATTCCGTTCTTTTCATCAGTTCGATATAAACTTTTGGCCACTGAGGGTCTTTAAATTCGTGTTTTTCATTGTTTTTGTGTCCAGGCTTGCTCAATTCGGTGCATCTGACTCGACAAAATCTAATAATTTCTTAGTTCAATGTCGCAATGCTCAAATGCCAGATCGGTTGTCATAGTTTATCATGTCCGTGGTTCGTGAAGGGCGGCCGTGTTTGCGGCGCCCTAGATCCAGTGCGTTGTCTCTGCTCAATATTATTAGTCCCCGTAACCCATACTTCCAGTTCAATCGCTATCGGGAGCTGGCTCGCTCAGCTTCTGCGAGTCCATCACGGAACAACTCTCTCCGCCTGAGTCCAAATTCCTACGCCTCCTCCTCTGTTGTATCGTCGAGCTCGTCTTGTATGAACTTAACCGATACGAATCTGCGTACGGCCGGCAGCTTCGGGTGGTTGACACGTTTTGCGACGCAAAACGATTTAGCCCACCTGCCTTACGACAAAATGCTTACTCTCCTGTCCTGCTGTCTTAATCAAGAAACACTACAACGCCCCAAAGACCATTCCAGTATGACTAAGCACGCTAGGTATCATAAAAACGACAAAGTTCCCTTGTCAAATATGCGGGGTAAACGTCAATCCTCCCGCGTTGAACCAAATAAGAGAATGCCTTGGGAGGAGGCTGCAGTAAGCGTCTTGGATCATTCCATCAGTCCTAGCCGAGTGTACCCAGGACAGTTTACCTATTTGCCTCCACATTTCTCCAAGTTACCACATATAGGAAAAATCCCAAATCACAGGTATATTAGTCACGCGACCTTCTGAAGGATATAATACCTTTTTGACCTAATGGATGGATTGGGGTAAGACTTGCTTAAGGCTGGGTTTAGCTTACTTTTCGGATCCCCCGAGTTCCTTCTTAGTGGAACGAAAGCTTTTGTGGCGGTTGGAAAATGTTGCGTAGAAAACGTTGCGTCTCTAATATCCCATTGCGTCCAGGTAATTTACTTCACCTGTAGTGCGCATATGCATAAATTGACCATTCCGTACGTTATGGCCTGAGGCGAAAGTCATTACTATGAATGAACCATATGGAACATGCGGTTTTAGAGTGGGTACCCTTTTGCTTTCTCCACTTTCTTTTGTAATGGTTAAGCCATTATTTTTCATACAAGCCTGCTACGCTTTCAGTTCGTCGGCATCGCCATGTAGCAACTTGATGGTCGGTAACAGATTGCGGTATATAATGGGTTTCTCCGACACATTGAACTGTGTCAAAGCGCTTGCTGCTCAATATAACGTGCACATTTCAATAATGAAAGTGTGTTTCTAGGATTTTAGGGTGAACACCGGACACTTTTAAAACTATATAACAATATGGATGGATATAAACTTGCTTATCTCTGATCTGATTTAGAGCATAAATTCGAGTTAGATTGGGGAGGTGGATTAGATGCCGCAGCGTTTCAACGAGTTCTAGTTCCAAGGGGATTTGTGTGTCCTTGTTTCTCATAGCATACTTTCGTATGCTGCAAAATTACAACTCCCTTCTTCCCAAGCACGACTAATACGTGCCGATCCTCTTACGCTTTTAGTTCATATTTCATTGCTAATGAAGTTGGTCTGAAGCACGTCCAGAAACGCTGGGAATTCAGACGTTCCAAAAATTGGGGCGAGTCATCTTCTTTTCCTTTCTGTTCCCTCTACTAAAAAAAAAGTAAAAATAAAGAAAATAAGTGCAGAGAAGACGCTTTCTCTAAAAACCACTCCTGCTATTTCCAGAAAACTGTAGTAACCTAGGAAGAAGCCACTTTGCTTTCTTCCGTTCATGCATTCTCTTTTCTAATTCTTTGGCAGCTAGACGTGTGCACCAGTGCAACTGTATTATTGGATTTTCGCACAGTAACGTTTACAAAGTGCAGGGATGGCATTTAATACAAATTATAGTGTGTTCGCCAAGTATTTGTCGCTACCACGTCACAATTACACAAGACCCTGGGACTGGGCTGTCGATCACGTTTGTCGCAGTATTTCTTTTAAGCATAGGTGGTTATGTATACTTACGTATTATGTGAAAGTTCTGTTTCGGGGTGAAAAGTATCATTCGCATAGACGGCTGCAAACACCTTAATTGATTCCGTGATTTTTATTATTTTGCTCTTCCAGGTATGGACGTTTGAATGTGCTCCGGTGGTTATTATTGGAAGCCGATATGCCCGCCTTGGATACAAGTAATAATGGAATGCTTGCGTTGCACTACGCAGCAGCCCGTGGGTGTTTGGATTGCGTCAAATTGCTGGTGGAATCTTCACCAGAGTTCCAGTAAGTCATTCCGTTACATACCCACTCTTCCAAACGTTATTTTAACCACAAGTGAAGGAGGGTGTGCCTAAATTAAAATATGTCTAAATTAAAATTAAACTTATGAAACACTTAAAAAAGTGTCTCACATATTCCAATTCCCTAATTTGAACCTATATACTACTATTACTGCAGCCTTTAAGAGACGCAGTGCTCATTAAGTCATCACATCCCACTTTTTAGTCATATGACGATAATTTATGGTAATATTTTTCACATAAAAGACGCATCACCAGCAAATGCCTTGGAAAGAAGCCTTGAGGCAAAAGGACACGTACACAATGGCCCATAAGAGGCTCTTAATTATAGCATAACGTCATAAACTGTGAAAGCAGTGGCAGTGTCCACCCCAATTATCTGTAAATAGCAACAGCCCTGTGGCCGGATTGGCGAGTCGCTTTTGTATCATTATTAGATGGAAAAAGGGGGGCTTTTCATCCTAGCTAACTTGACATTTGACGTCATGAGTAGATTGGAAAGGTCCAAGTGCGAGTGTCCACAGTGGTGTGTACCTTGCCGGAAGCTGTATATACCGCTGCTGAGGCGGTCTTCTACAGAGTTCATCAGCCTTATCTTTAGAAATGTTTAGGTACTGCATTACCTTCTCTTGGATGAATCTTGAAGCTTGGCAGTGAGTGGATGATATACAGAGCCAGATGCGGGCGACTTGATTGTTCTGGGGAAACCAGCGTTAAAGTACTGAAGTATTCCGAGTTAGTCTACCTTCACGCCAAGTGTTTCTCTTTTTTGCTCAATGATAAGGAACTATGTTTCTCACCAACTTTCGCTTGTTTCGGCAGTCGTTAGACTACCAATAGGTGAGTCCAGGATACTTCGGTGCTTTCTTTTTTTTAGAAAAGTGACACTCGTGACGAGATTTGGTATCCCGGGTTTTATTAGATGACAGGACATTGCTGAAAACTTTTACATTTTACTTGCTAATCTTGTGTGATTGCGGCTTTTGTATTTGGGACATGCCAACTTTTACAATGTGCTTGTTTCGGCACATTTCTTTGCTTGTCGTGACGGTTTAGTTCGACAGCTTTTGGACTATGAAAAGGAAACTGAATCGGGTTCACTGAAGCAAGCACAATTATTCAAAGTTATATAGACCGCTTTTCTTAATTATACCTGGGTTTGAATGTGAGCTTGCAATTCTCCTGTTAAATACCTAGAAAGGCGTAGCATTATTTAATGGTCATTTCCCGAGTTCAACTGTTCTGGTCTGTTGATGAAACAGAGCGTCGGACGCTTTGTTGAAGAAGGATGAGCCAATCGCTTGAGGAAGACACTTGCCACCAGGAACTTGAATTCAAGCTAGAGCTTCACACTTGACCATCTTTATTTGTCAGGTTTAGTTCTTTCTCAATTCTCGTTCTGTGAAGTTTATATCCTTCGGTCTTTCGTATTTTGTGAGTTAGCAACTAAAGGTTGGAAGTTTTTTTCGCACACGAACGTTTTTCGGAGTATAAATTTCGAATTATGGTATTACATAGTTTCCCGGCATAAGAGACTGTTGAAAAAGACGGAGTCGAATCTGCAGTGTTTTAAATCAGTTTATTGTGGTTCAGTAATTGTGTGGGGTCCATGTCATGATATGCTGTTTGGATGGGCGCATTTTGTAGTGGTCATCTACACCATTCTTCGTTAGAGCGTCCAGTTCGTTACCGGTAAGGTTTGTTTGCTTTCCAGGCCTCAAATCCGCTTTTCACTTCAACGTAGCGGAAATGAGTTTATGGAGCCATGACTCGAACTGTACGGTTTTCAAAGATGTTAATGATGAGGTTACATAAGTATAACACAGTTTCACTAACGCCCTATAACCTTGCACAACAAATGCTTGAATTTAATGGTGAAACGTTAATAAAACTACCTACTGTAACTGTAACTGTAACAGAGAAAAGATCGCGGTCCACATGACCTTGGGAGTCGCTGTGGTCATCTCTTCCGGAAAGTACCATGATAGCGCTTTTTCATCCCAAACGTAGCCAAAACGAGTAACACGATGCCCTGCTTTAGAAAAACTTAAGTGAGCTGACCTGCATGAACATAAGACATAGGAAGCTGAAACTTTTCAGTCCAGTTGCGTTTTCCGACACTCGAAGCAGCATGAGCAAGTTTTTGTCCGTTGTCTATAAAAGCATTCATGTCATGGTGGGTGACTTTTTCTCCTCTGCCACTGGCTTTTCAGATTAGCTTTCCATACAATAGGCATTTGGGAAAGTTAGCGCTTGAGAGCTGTGTGGCTCTTGCTTAGCAGGTGAACTATAGGGTGAACCCTGAAAAAGACTACCGACAAGACTTATCATGGAATGCTTAGTCAGGTGGACCGGGGCGGTAAGTGTTGGCTAGTGGGCATGGATCATCTACCTAAAAGAGCATTGCCTCCTCTTTTGCATACTTTTTGGTTCTTTGCGCGACAAAGTTGTGTATTAAAGAGTTTTTTTTTCTAAAAGAACAGTTACGGGCGAATACGTAAGGCATGGAAGCGTAATAGCTGGAATTAATTGGCGCCATGGAAAACAAGTTTTGCCTCTCTCTTTCCGCCAAATCCGAACAGAGGAGATGTTAGTATTAGTCATGGACTGATTACGGTGGTTGTTCCCGACGAATTGGTGTCCAGTGATAATTACAGTGGCTAAAAAAAGGAGCCATAATTTGCGCACAGCTTTTGGCCTCTCTCTTTTCCTGACTTTTAAAACTGTACTTCTAATACTCTTTCAGTTTAGTCTGCGTTACACTTTTACGGACAAGGGGAGAAAAGGGCGATCATTGGGACAAGTCGCTCCTAAACGGTTTTCCCGTTCAGTCATTTGAGCATTATGGTACGCTTGTGTGAACGTGACTTCCATGTTACCATCAAGCGTCACCTGGACCTGGTTTTCATACCCAGACCTTTTAGCAGGTGCTACTTCGACGTTTTTTCAGTAGGAAAACTCCCTTACGCTATGGAACACAGCCCACACGACTGACCACAATCGGTGGGAACACACACACTCCTAGCACATTACACTTCCATCAAATTAGGCTAGAAAGTTGACTCCAATGCTGTATTACAAAGTGCAAATTCTCGTTTGGCGCTCTTTTCGTGGAAACCGTATTCTACGAGGCTAATTGCCCGTTAAGCAGTTTGCATGTTTAATTTAGCACCGGCCGGCCACACTTAATCAGAAACTTCATCAGTGAGATTGTGTGGTCTGGAATTTTGTCGTGAATCTGGAACTAAACCGTGATCTTAACTTAAACAACTAATACCGTACGTATTGCGCGTGTTATCTTTATGGTGAATAGGGGTTTCGGAGCAGCGTGTTGGGTTAGTGTAATAAGGAACAGTGTTTATTCGAATTGTTCGCGTTGCTTTCCGTTTGATCCAGTTCTCTCGACTCTGGGAAAGAAGCTTACACCATTAATTGTCCTGCGGTTCCTAAACTAAATTAAACGTCGCCTCAAAACGCTTGACGATGAGTTTTTTACCTCACGAGCTGAATTATCGTCGTATCTTGTATCGTCTGCAATGCATGGCCACGAAATGACCCCATTTTGGACCCGTTTCATACTCGCAGAAAAGACCCCGTCTGCTGTTAACTCGATGTTACAAACCCCGTCCCTACTGCCTCTCGATAACGAGAGAGAGGAACGGAGTAACCTACGTGTACAACACCTGGACTGGCCCCTACGCAAGCGAACAAACTTCTTACCGAAGCATGGTAAACCTTTAAGTCCATCCCAGAGCAGCAAAAGCAACGGTCGCCGCCAGCATCCACGGGATGAACCGTGTTCTTTGCAAGCCAATATGGTCATCGTGAGTAAGGCTACTCGCAAAGTTTCCCAGTCTTGCCCCTCACTTTTACCCAGCAAAAAAATCTCCATATGGCATCGTCTGTGTAACCGGCTATGGCAAAGAAAGTCGCTAGTAAGCCATTCTGAAGCCTTCTTGTTACCGAATTCCTCATCCTCAGCCTCATCAACCTCTTCAACCAGGTGTGAAATTTTCACCGCGTTCTAGTATAGCTAAATAGATTGCTGGGCCTAGTCCTTTCTCGGGCGTAAAAGCTTGGCTATGATTCCTAAAATAGGAAAGACAACGGTATTGAAAAAAAGGTCAGGCCAGAAAACTGTTGTGTCCAAACCTCAAGCCTATTTAAACAAATACACCATGGTGCAATCCACCAGTGATTTTTTAGGTTAATAAAACCAAACTTTTCGTGGGAGACGGAAGATTTTTCTCTTATTCTTTTATTTATTGTGTCTTTATAGCGCGAATCTTCAAATGGAAAACGACGTAACGCCGGTGTATTTGGCTGCCCAAGAAGGCCATTTGGAGGTTCTCAAATATTTGGTGGAGGAAGCTGATGGGTCTGTATACCTTCGAGCCAAAGATGGAATGGCACCCATTCATGCAGCAGCGCAAATGGGATGCATATCGTGTGTACAATGGATGGTGAGTTACTGTATTATTATGCCTTAATCTTGCTGGAATTGGCACCTCATGGCGTTGATATTCACGTATGATTCTAAGGTGATCAAAATATTTTATGAGCCATTCAGGCGATTTTCCAATTCCATTTTATACTCACATAACGTCGCTGCAGACACTTTGTGGGTGATATACAGTGTTATGGTATCTCGAACATGTTCTATCTGTCTGTACCAGGTGGGCGGAAATGAACTTGTGTTGGTTACCTATTTCTGTTTCCGCTACGAAGTCAACCGGAAACTTCCTGAGCATTACGTATTGTGATGGATGGATTGCCTTTCTCTTCCTGACAGGTCAATTCCCAAAACGTGGATGTAAACATGCGTGATTCAGACGGGGCCACGGCGCTTCATTTCGCATGTAAGTTGAACACGTGTTGCGACACTAGAACGTACCATACCGTAAAACAAACGAGTATAGGGAAACCACAATGGTATAATCCTTACCCGTGGGATTAATTAAAGATTGCTCGTTTAGAACCTGCTCCTCTCTAAAACCGAACCGAAACTAAGAAAAGTATAACCCTAACTTATTTCTGTATGAGTATTTTCTCTGTCCTCTAGCTCAGGGTAAAAACGGACTCCTCTTTCTATAAGTTTCGGTTTGGTCTTAGACAAACTGGTAAGTAATCCCATGAGTAAGGATTAAACCAATGTGGTTTCCCTATACTCGTTTTTTTGGACGGTATAGTGCAGTACCTTAAAAAAACGACCCCAACAAACCCTACTGTCCTAATGGCCCGCAACTGCGCATCTGGAAACAGTGCTGCGAAGTGCGAATAGCCGTCCGTTGTGTCCGTAGTGCTCTTCCTAGACGCACAGTTGCGGGCCATTAGGACGGTACGCTTTGTTGGGGTCGTTTTTTTAAAGGTACTGTACTTGAGCTCAGACCCATTAATCAACAATTTCGCGATTTAAAAAAAATGTGATGTCTAGAGTCTGATAAATGTTCCGTGTCAGATTTCGAATTCGCTACGCGTAAAAAGATTACAAGGGATTGAAGTAGTCACATAATGGAATATGCCAGTTAACAGGTTTCCTTCAGTATTTCGGTTATGTGACAAGTCCGTTATTCAAGCTCTGCATGACTGAATTCATGCAAGTTTCTCTCTTTCAACATTTATGCAATGTTTTGGGGGTCCACAAGTAACGTGTACTAATGTGTGTAATTATTTATGATACAGCAAGTCGCGGTCATCTCGACATCGTACGGTTCTTACTAGCCAAAGGAGCCAAAGTGACTCTTGACAAATTTGGGAAATCTCCCATTAATGATGCCGCGGAAAACGAACAGCTAGAGGTGACTATAATTACTAATTAGTATTGTTTGTGTCACGAGTTAGTGGTACCGCCCATGTCTCCTTTTCCTTGTTTCGTCTTAGAGTCTTATTTTAATGCATTTTTGCTGGTATGCTAAAATACGTGCTAGTTTGTCACGAAACTTCTCAAGCAAGGTAAAACGGGGTGGGGTTTTTCGCAATAGCGTGATACAATGACGATTGGAAGATTAAAAGCTTAGTTAGCAACAAGCTAAGGTTTGCGATAGATTACGCATAATACTAGCTACAACTTTTCGTATGTTTTTTCTTTTTGTAACTCATGGGCAATTCTTTCCAGTGTTTGACGTTATTGGTGCAGCATGGAACCGATCCAGATTACGGAGATGATGCCGACTACTTGAATAACCAAGGGTCCAGTCCGTGTATTTGTAAACACAATTCTAGCCAGGACGGGGTAGGTTGACAATACTAGAAATATATTGAATTTTGTATTTAATTTAAAAAAAAGATTTGCTGTAACTATGGGATCTCGTGTCTTCTATAGGAGAGTTGCTCTCCGTCATGCGATTGCCATTCCACTTCCCACTCTCCCATTCCGGAAACTGCCCTTTCAAGCCCCGATCATGAGCCTAATAATAACAGTAACCAGACAGGCAACAAGCCTTTCTTTCTACATCCTCCGGCTGCGACCACACCACCCGAACATAAAAGCCTTTTTCCCAACAAATCCCGGAGTAATTCGCATAACAGGAATTCCTCTTCGCCTCACACCACACTGAATCGAATTTCCGAATCAGCCAATGGCTTTCATGAGCCCTTTTATTTGCACGATCCTCGTGATGTGGCGTATAATCGGATTCGATCCTTATTTGATCAAGGATCCTTAGAATCTGGTCATCCTACTTCGGCGTCAGGAAGCTCGGAAGGATCCAGCGAAGATGGCGATCAGTGTATGCATGGAGTGGGTTTGCAACAGCAGCTACTCAAAGGTATTGTTCAGCCTCTAAATACGTGCGAGACTACGATCTACATGATGCATTTTTTTCAGTAGAAAGCTCAGGTCTCTCGGAGGATAGCATGAGCTTGTCAGACAGGAGCGAATCTCCACCACAGGAGAATCACTACGAAGATCTGTACCATCATGAGACTGAACCTGCTCTATCCTCAACCTTGTCTGAGATCCCTCGTGACGAACGTCCCGAGCCAGAGTCAATCCCTCCTCCACCAGGTAACAAGAAAGCAAGAACTAGAAAAGAAAGAAAAGGAAAAAATGTTGTATAACAACAAGGAAACTGGGTTAATGGATAAAATTCCCTTGCTTCCTAGAATTTGCGGAAAATCAAAGCTCACGTTTGCCTATTCTTCCCCCAGTCTCCGATACGGATACAGGGAGGAAGAAATCCGCTTTGAATGCCACGCATTCCATGCCCGGAGGACAGCAACCCAACAAGTATGTTAAGTTTATGTCATGGATCATCAAGGTTGCAGTTCTTTTGATATGTAAGCCGTTGTTCCTCTACTGGTTCCGTTGTTGCTATGGCGTTCAGTTCCTTTTTATCATGTCACCTTTTTTTTGTTTTCTATAAAAAAAAGAGAAAGAAACTTACCAGTTTGTATCTAATCTGAAGTGGACGTAATCGAATGTTTTCATTTTACTGCAGTGCCTTGCACCGCACTTTGTCTGTTCCGCCCCCGCCTCCGCCCCCTCCGCTTCACCACTGGGAACAAAACGCAAGCAAAGACACGAGTTCGTCGTCATCCTCAGCCTATGTGGAAGACAAGGAAGCAGATTATGGGATCTACTGTCAGGTGTCCGATGATGTTCCCTCCAAACTTGCAAACCGGGAAAGTACCAAGACAAGTATGACGCATAGCAAACTATCGCGGCCATTATCTCTACCCCCTGATATGGGCCGAGAAGCAGCCGAGTCATCGAAAGACTTTCAGTCATTAGACAACAATAATAATGGGAACAACAGCGCCGCGCTGAAACAACACCACCCTTCATTGAACAAGCATAAGGCCTTGCCTTTTATTCCGCCCAAATTTCCGGTTCCTTCAGGTGGCGACACGCTAATCAGACCCTCGGAATACCTCAAGTCCATAACCAAACCCGTGGCCTCGAAATCTGCAAGTCGAAACATGGAAAGTGAAACAAGCAGAGTATCGCGGGAAGGTTCGCCCGATAGTGGAGTTAGCAGTTTAGATAGCAATGGCAGCTCCGAAAACTCGATTGCTCAGGTAAAGTTATGAATATTTGACTGACTTTGGATGGTAAATCCTTTTACCTACTTTCTGTTTCGAATATTTTGGGGAAACTGTGGAGTGTTACCGTGTTTTATCATCACGCTAGTTTGCGTGTGGGGAATATAGCAAAGCTTTTAATTTTGGGTGCTCTTTTGTGTCCTAAAAAGCCATTTTTTGCCCTAATTAGATGGTTGCACCACCACCGCCCCCGCCTCCATTACCAGTCATTCCGGAGGTGGAAGATGGATCAAGTTTGGTTGAAAGTTCCGCCTCACCGAGTGCACATCCTCCTGCTCCTCCATTGGGGCCATCCGTTGTGCCAGGAAATACCAACTCGGGCCAGCCTGTAATGGCTATAAGCATTCAGGAGCTACAAAGTGTACAGCTACGGAAAACGGACAACAAATTGACGAAGAGTGTGTCTGCTCCAGTTCGAGCGACAAGTAAGTAACCTTGACGATTAATGTCGTTTGCTAAAGAGGAATTTCGGATTGGTACTCTTACGTAGTGCCAGGTATAGATTCCATGTCGGCGGCAAGTCCTCAGCATAATTTGATTGCGGAATTGAAAGCCTCAAAAGACATTCTGGGCATCAAGAAGCTGAAAGTGGAAAAGGCTAAAGTGGAGCAACAGCAAGAGCGGCTCGAAAGTGCAGAGTTTCACAAGCAGTTTACGCCTGAAAATTTTGTAGAGAAGGTAAGTGGGTTTTTGTGTTGAAACGACAGTCGGAGTCGTTTAAAAACGGAAATTTTTCTTACTGTCTCTTTCTTGGGGAATCTACCCAGATTCCCGACACAGACACATCCGGTCAGGCGATTCCACCATGGAAACGCCAAATGCTCGCTCGTAAAGCCGCGGAAAAGGCCAAGAAAGAAGCGGAAGAAGCTCGTCAGAGAGAACTGGAAGAAAAACGCATACAATCTATTCCCGTCTGGAAGCGACAACTCTTGATGAAGAAAGAAGATAATACCAAGCCATCGTAAGTGTCAGTTTACCTTCACTATTACAAGTAAACATATAGAAAAGACAATTCCACCCATATTTTTTGTGCAATAGAAAACCTGCCGTTATTGCTCACGTGCCGCCTGCGAAAGATCACAAACAGTTAATGAAAGAACCGGAGGTTGAGATTGAAGAAAAGCAAGTAATCTTCATCGAGGAAGAAGTTTCGAAAAAAGCCGACCATGGCAAACTAAACGAGCCTGCTTTTGTATCTCCTTGGAACGTGCGGCTTCGGAAGACCAGCAGTACGCTGAATTTGGCCGAGTAAAAATTTTCCTAATTTTTTTTCTTAATTTTTATTCGAAATTTCTACTCCCCACTTGTACAGTCCCGATTTGTGAGCTGGACCTAGGAAACATTCCCATGGCAGACTGCCAAACTCATAGCCTCTCTCCTATTGTGCGAAAATTGCTGTGTGTTATAGCGATCATATTCCCGTGTTAAATTTACAATCATGTATTATGTAAATAATCTACTCGAACACAAAAGATAACATCGGATTATGGAATCATTTGCTGGCCAATGGATTCAAAGCAGCGTCGACTGACTTACTTTTGTAAATATTTACCTACAAGAAGCTTATATACAATCTTTTGGACGGATTTTGGTAGAATGGAACGAAAGTGTCGCAAAGCTCGCTTACTGCCACCGTCGACGTTCTGCTTATAATGCTGAAAGCCTTTCTTTAAGCTTCCTGCGTTATCGAGATCGCCCGCAGTGCGGTTACATTAGGAAGTGTTCTGGCAAATTTTTCTCTCACGCCGTTTTTATTGGTCTCATCCACATGTCATGATTCGCCATTTAGACTCACTTACTGGCCTTGCGCCAAGGATAGTTGCTTTAGAAGTTTTCTTCTCTCGTCGAAAGTCGTTTTCGTCTTCAACCCATGGAGCCATGAGGGCTTGGCGCCACCAGTATAGCAGCGGCATCGCACACGCATACAGTAGCTTAGCAACGTTGGCACGAGGTAGACGTTCGTGAATCAACTCGGAACCTCAGTGTCTTGATATATTTTGACACCTCAAGGACAGTAAAGTGTATCACGTTCATTAGTTTTCAATCGTAAACCTATTCCGGAGACAACCAGAAGTTTGAACTCTTTGTTTGAATGTTTGAGATGGCTCTGCACTGCTGGATCTTGTTGATTGTGTAAGCTGGTTACAGGTAGGTGAGTGCGTCCTTTCGGTTCGATATGGTTGCTACATTTGTCTGGTAGTAGATATTTAGAATGTATATAAAATAAAGTAGACATTCTAGAAGCCTGTGTGAATGTTACGTAGGAGTTTGTTTTGAAAAGGTATGTCTTATCCCCTATAGAGACAACCTTTTATACGGTGTATATATTTGAAGCCAATACCTTAGTTGGAGCTTTACTTTTACCTATCGCCCTGTCCCGTATAATGCCTGTTAGCAACCAGATTAGTGTAGACGACACAACTGAACTAAGGAATCCAATTAAAGCAATGGTGTTCTTATGTAAAACCTTGGCGATGCAAGAGAAACCAAACTTGGAACTTGAACTCCAGACCGAACAAGACACTTTGCCGCTCGTTTTCTCTCTTTTTCCCTAAAAATAGAAGAAAGAAACGAAAGTCAGTATTGTAGTGCTGTAAGTTCATTTCTGCCGGTCTATTTTGGCCAGAAGATGCCCTAATCTAAATCGTAATTCACTTTTACTACGTCCGGAGAGAAAAGGCCTAGTAGAACAAAGCGAGGATATATTGAAGCCAAGTTTTGTTAGACCTTTTTCTCAGGACACATATTATTATACGAAAGAAAAGAACGGGGATATTTTTAGCAGGGGTATATAACTGCGCCCTAAAAACTACAACAGTTTCACCCTTGTTGCTGCTGTATGCTACTACAAATTATGATTCTCATAATGCTGTAGCGTGCCGGGCCTTTGATGCACATGTTCCTCAAACGCTGGATCAATAAGAGTATATCTTAGAGCTCGACCCCCACAAGCAAACTCCAATTTGCCCGAAACCCAGCATTGCATATAGAAATGGAAATTATGCGTGGCGAAAATTCCTGGTCCTATAAAGTCCTGCAAACATTAGAGGAGTAATCAACGGACTTATTCCGCCAATACATATCAGTAGTAATATAAAGAAGCCGTCTTGGCATACTATCCAGGAAACATTTCCTGTCTGTGCAGCGTGCTTTTGTCGTGACGGCACCATTCGTCAAAACGCTATATGATGGCCAGTTTGTTTTCCGCATACCGCAGATTTTGTCTCTGATTCCGGGAAATCACTAACCATGCAAATGTAACTCATGGGCAATGTTACTGATCCTACTGCACTTCGTGATCGAGAATTCTCTGCATCAAGTGGAATGTTGGGCTAGGCACTGCAATGCGCAACTCTCTTGCCGGGACTTTTTCTCGAGCTTCTTGCCGTGGCTTGCTTGCTAGTTGGTGATCTTTCGGGCTCTTTACACGTTTACAGAGTATCGCCTGAAACGCTATAACTTGTTTTCCCCATGGATGCGACGAGCTCATGCACGTCTAGCGCATTTGGGAAGAAGGACACTCCAATTACCTTTCCGTAGAGCTATTTAAAATATTCATGGCCCATCCCCTTCCAAATTTTCTCCTCTCTGCAGCCGAAGAGAAAACTTGTATTTCGTTTGAAATGTGAGCTTTCAAACTACCAAAATAGTTATCTTTTCAATTATGCATTGGGGTAAACGTTGAACGTCATGAAACCATAAAACTGTTTCCATTTCTCCCACATGGGGTTGGATGGGAAATGGCATATCATGAAAGGGACACGATGACCGATTATGAATGAATGTGTTTTTGTTCTATAAAAGTGTCGCTTGGGTAATTCAAGGTGTCGTAGGTATTCCCTAACAAGATTTACTCGAGGATCAAGTGTATTTTTCGCGTGAAAATATGACAAACAAAAAAGGGGAACTGGAACCTACAAAGAAGCACATTATCGCATCGCGTTAGACGCGCTTGCCATACCCAGAAATACACTAGGTATATTCACTCACTCTTCATTTTCAGCTCGTGTGTGGGACCGACGAATCCGACCATTTTGGTCATTTGGGCGGGAGTCAGAAAAATGCGTCGCCTTGATGCGGTCCTATGTATGTGTGTATATGTGTGGTTTTTGGCTCGTACGCCGCAAGGAAACTGAAAGGCAAAAACCTAGAGAGAGTCCCAAAAGAGCCAAAGCCAACACACTGGCCTGCTTATGTAGATGTGGACAAATGTGGGGTGCGTGTGTTGGTGGCGGCTAAAAGTGGTTGCACCTCTATGGAGAAACAGCAGGCGTTTATTTCAGGCTTAAGGATCGCTTTTCTTCCAGGGGATTTACTTAAGCAAATGAGTTCGAAAATTTAATCTAAAAGATTGGAGGCGTATTCTCCGAGTAATAAGGCTTTTTGGGGTCCGTTCAAGTCTTTTTCACTTTTGTTTCAAGTTAGTTGTGTTCAGAAAACTTTGGTGCAATCTCTCAGCGTGGAGTGTTGGATACCGTCTATCGTCTTTTAATTATGTCACCAGTATCTAATGTTTGGGGTTATCTCATTTTCTAGGGTGACTATCTCTTAGAGGACTGGCTCCCCCGTTAGAGGAACGCGTTCCATTACGGGGTTGACTCATTCTGGCTCATCAATTCTGGTACGCGTCACCACCCGCGGCACACGGGGTGGGTGCCGCCAAAGGGGCCGCGGAGCAAGCCCATGTGCAAGCCACGGCCGTTGCCCAAGCCAATGCCAATATTCAAGCCTACAATACCGAACGTGCAGGAGCAGGGATGGATGAACGTGCTTCACAGTGGTAAGAGCACCAACAAGTTGACGGACGTACAAAAAACTGCACGAGGTCGTCGAAAAACAACCTGAAATTCATAGGAAAACGCTGGCTCGTGCCTTCCTGTCCACGCTAATGGGCGGCGAAGGCGCCATTTTGAAGGTGATCTTCTTCCAACACTGTTGAACGTCGAAAAGGAATGACTGAACTGTCAAGCAAGATTCCAACAGATTCCGTCGTGCTTTTTGAGCTACTTCGCCAACAAATGAGGCCTCTTCATGGTATCGTCTATATTTCGCCGTGTTTCACAAGCCGAGAGTCCTTGTGGCTACGGCTTTGCCATTAGCGATAGCGCTTGACGCCAATATTAACAAAAGATTCGTTAACTTGAGTATCGGTATTTTTTTCATGTCGTCTTTTTACATATTTTTTTTTCGACCCTTAAAATGTTTCTGTTTGCCAAGAAACAGAGACAATCTGAGAAGACGTACTAGCGCTTCTCATGCTTGTCTTGTTACTTAACCCAAGTTCGGCCTGGTGGCTTTCCATAAAGCATAGCACCTGGAGCTATGCCCACTGAGGTCTATTTCCAACTTGACGTAGATACACTTGGTCAGAATCTGTTCAGCAAAAAACAAAAGAAAAAAATTGACGTTTTACTTTTATTTCAGAGAACAAAAACTGCTCCTCCCGAGATGTGTCGTCCTTATGTTCGTGTATGACTTGTTTGGCTTTCACGTTCCTTCTTTGAAGGCATTTCGTCCTGTCGGATGCTTGTATGTCGTTCTTCTATGCAATATCTCCTGTCATTTATACGACTTCCAAAAATCGTGAAACAGTCTGTTTTTTCATCCGTGAACAAATAGCTGCAAGCAGGGTTTCAACGTTTGTCAATGGGTCCTTGTAATGTTGGAACTTTTCGAACGTTTTTGAACAACAACCAAATTCCGCCTATAGTCAGCTTGAGAGATAAAAGAAAAAAGAAAATCGTTCGTGCCTTTCCAGTTGTATTTAGTGGGTCGTAGTAATGTTGTGTTTCTGGGAAGTTACCACCGCTGAAGCAGGCTTTTGAAGATCCTTGGGTCCGGGTTGAATATGATAATCCAAGACACATGTTTGTGACACTTTTTCGCGTGGTTTTGGGTGAGCCAGCGTGGTACCTAAAAGAAAAACAAAGGAAATTAATGTAAATCAAGTCCCTGGTATTTTAAACCGCTGGCTAAGACTGACGTGCGTTCACAGAAAGAACTCGGTTTAGCTTGTGTGACCTAAGGTCACGTGACGTCCGCTTTTACAGCCGTCCCTACACATGAGGCACACGCCGACTCCCCTCTCCGCTGCATGTCGTCTGCACGGTGTCCATGGTAGCAAAGTCGATTGACAGACGGTGCCGACCGCGAGTCTGCCCCGCGCCGTTCTTTTGCAGCCATTCCTATGTGGGACTGGAATCAAAGTACTGTTTTCAATGTTAGTGCTTACAGAGCGGGAAAGTTGAACCTAACGCAGTGAGCTAGGAGAATAAGTGAATTAAAATGAAACTATAAGACGCCTTCTTGCGCCGGAGCATCAGCTTAGTACGGTGACATACCCGATTATTTTTCCACCCGAATTTCCATACCGCCAGCAACCGACCACTCTTATCCCAAGTGTCTCGTGTACTCTGTCTGAGCTTTAGAGCAACAGAAAAGAAGAAAAAATAGTTTTTCTGGTCTTTTCCTCTACCAAAGTCAAGACTAATTGATTCTCCCTTTTTCCCCCACAACCACAAACATTAGTAACCTTCCTGCTCCGTGCTACTGCTGCTGTTTTCTTGCTAGTCTTATACGTACTGTACGGTTGTGATCGACATGTGCGCTTGCTTGAAAGGTTACGGTACTTTGGATAACGTCGTCTCGCCGTTCCGGTACGAGATAAAAGCGAAGCCAGAAAAAACACACGTGTGCTGCTGCTTCTTTGAGAATTATTATTGTGTTACTGAGTTTTTGGGGTTCGCCAGTGCTTCTCTTTCTTGGTGCCCTAGTTTTAAATCAACGTTTATTTTGGGACATGCAGGGCGAAAATGATACTTGGCACCGCATTGCGGAGTCGCCATCGATGCACATTTTTGTTGCGAATGCCAAGGTCCAGCGTGAGTACTGTACAGTGTACTATCAAAGTAGGTCTCGTGTCCTCCTCCTAAAAGAATAGAAGGGGGATCGGCTATAGATAGTACTATAAAAGGGGGGGGGGGGGTTGAAGTCGCTCAGTCCAAAAAACACGCATAGGAACATGGCTTGGGGTTGCATGTCTTGGCGTAAAGGAACAGTAGATTGCTGTAGGGGAAGTCTTGTTTGTCGTACCGCGAAAATTCATCGATTTCGTTTGTTTTGTGTACCCAGCTAGTCCAAGTCGAAGCTGCATTTGTTGGCCAGTCCTCATTATCGACCTAAGTTTTGCTATTTAGGGAGACCCAAGGAATGACATTACGTTAGCTTTAGGCTTAGTGTCTCTTTTGGTGTCTGAAATTAGTAGAGATGTATTATAGTAGTGTCATTTCTGGTGTTGTTTTGTTTCAGGAGTCGCGCTCCGATGGCGAGTCTTGACTGCATGGAAGATGTGCAGACGACACCCCATCAAGATACTCCCCCTTCCTTAACTATAGCCAAAGAGAAAGAGAAAGACGACACGCTTTCACCAGGTAATTAATAAAAGAAAATGCACGACATAGCGTCCATGCGTCAACGTGCTCTGCCTGGCATTGCGTCTCGTTAGGCTAATGCGGGGGAAAACTGTTGGTATGTTTTAGGTATTCCTACACTAGTCCGCTCATTTAGTCGACAGTCTACGCCCACGCCTGGCTTACGCTATCGTAATTTGGGTAAAAGTGGTTTACGAGTGTCGAACATTGGGTTGGGTAAGAATTTTGAGATAATTCCTGGCATGTTCCTTACTTTACCGGAGTGGCTATTTTAGCGTTTCGTGTGTCGTCTGCATGTCGTTTTCTTACTTACTTCTGTCCCAAAGGTCAGGGGGTTACTAGTGCCGTATTGATTTTTGTTTATGCAAAAGGCATGCCTGAAAAGGGTTTTAGGGCACGAAGAAACAAGATTTCCCACCGAATTTTTAATTACGCTCTCCACCGCTTTCATTTTTTCCTCTAATTTTTCTCTGTTGTAAAATTCCCCGACAGGAACATGGGTTACCTTTAGTAATCAAGTCACTGAAGATCAAGCCGACGAGATTGTAAATATGGCATACGAAAGTGGCGTTAATGTATTTGATTTATCTGACGCTTATTGCGGGCCGAGAGCCGAGCTTCAATTGGGTAGAATACTCAAACAGCGAGGTTGGAGACGGTCGTCCTACGTGATTGTGACCAAGGTGTACTGGAGTTACAAGTATGGGCCAATTGCTTTGGGCGTGTTTTCATTATTTTTCCGAGTTTTAAGGGCGGATGAACGAGGGTTATCTCGCAAGCATATTATTGAATCGATCAAAAACTCCCTGGAACGTCTGCAACTCGAGTACGTCGACGTCGTGTTGCTTCACCGCGCTGATCCCATGTGTCCTATGGAAGGTACAGTACTTTTTTGTTCAAAAACAAAACGACCCCAACAAACCGTACCGTCTAATGGCCCGCAACTGTGCGTCTGGGAACAGCACTACGAAACCGTCTTAGGGCTATTCGCACGGCATTCGCAGCACTGTTTCCAGACACGCCGTTGCGGGCCATTAAGACAGTATGGTTTGTTGGGGTTGTTTTGTTTTTAAAGTTCTGGACAAACTTGGTTATTTTACTTATTACATCTACGTAACTCGTTAATATGCTGGTACTTACGGGTACAGAGGTGGTAAGGACTATGCAACACGTGTTAAGCCAGGGCTGGGTAATGTACTGGGGGACGTCGCGGTGGACTGCAGTGGAAATTTCCGAAGCGTACAATAATTGTCGTCAATTCAATTGCATCACCCCAATCTGCGAGCAGACCGAGTACCATTTTCTCTGTCGGGATAAAGTGGAACTTTCCTTGCCTGAAACCTACAACAAGATTGGTAAGTTAATGACTAAAGCTTCCCCTTGTCTCACTCCATTGGGTGTTTCTTTTCGGTTTCCTTTTTTTTAACCCTCGCTACACCGCCTTATGATCAATATCTATAAGCAGGAGTAGGATTAATGGCCTGGTCCCCTTTAACTATGGGTTTTATGATGGGCAAATTGGAAGACGGAGTGCCTGGCTTTACACGAGCTTCGTTCAGGGTATACGTTTTACGTCGCCTAAGCAGAAAGGTTGAGATGCATATATATATTTCTTATTTCGCAGCACAAGTATTCTTCGCTGAGCTGGACAGAGGATGACTCGGGATCGACAAAAGAAGTATACTTTCGTGGAACTGCAGAAGAAGCTTATTGTCTTTTTATGCCTGATTCGATATTCAGTGATGTTTTTATCTCTGCTTTTTTTAGAACCCTCCGTGGAATGCGAATGCCGGCCGTTCTTGCCCTGACGATAACCGACGCCATGCGTCCAAGTTGCGGGAAATTTCTGCGCTGGCGGATCGATTGCACTGCACTCCAGCACAGTTGGCCATTGCCTGGGGATTAAAGAACGACCAGGTTCACTGTCTTCTCATTGGGGCAGCTTCCATTGAACAGCTTTATGAGAACCTGCAAGCCTTACAGGTAATGAGAAAAAAACGAAATAGACTCCACATATGCGAGGGGGTGGACTTGGTTGCTTTTATTTGATCTGTCTGTCTTTCCCACGGTTTTTTATAGCTGGTGCCCAAGTTAACTACCGCCGTTTTACTGGAAATTGAACGTGTATTGGAGAACAAACCTGTGCGCCCTCCCATGGTATCGACTTTGGCGTTAAGGTGACAATCACCTGGGGCGAGAGCCTCATCAGAATCGGAGCCCAATTGCACCCCAGCAAGGGGACCACTCGCTCCCATGGAGGAAACTCTCGGCAGTGATGTTAGCGTAGACACAGAACAACTCACGCCTGATCCCAAAAAAGGCGAACCTACTGGCTTTGATAAATTTTGCGTCATCTTATAAAAAGACAAAAAAAGGACAAAAAAGAAGCCGCCAATTTTCCGTCTCTTCTAGTCATTTTTTCCAGCTAAAAGTGAAGTCAAGTTTCTATAGTCCCAGAAATTTCAGCAAGTCAAGTCAAAAATGCCAACGTGCTAAAACTGTCAAAAAGGTCGTGATCGATTTTTTTATGTTGCGGGTGGTTTGTTTACCTGGCGCGTGCCTGCTTTTTTGCATACGTCCACAGCCTTGCTACAATTTTTGGGAGGTTCTAGAATAAACTAAAAGAAAAAGGCGCCTCCCCTAAAAAAAAATAAAAAATTTCAAAATTGCGCTAGAAAATTTACCGTAGCGGTTGTGCTCCGTGCGCGCCACTCTTTCTCAATTCACTTACGTCCGTATTCTTCGTCCCTAACTCAAAAGTTACTCTAGTGTAATAATCGAACTCGAGCCCTAGTCCATTACTCCTCTTCAATAAAATTAGTATTTTGCCTTCCTGGGACAACGAAATACGGAAAGTTGATTGTGATTGTAAAACAAAAGCTTCGCTTATGATCAGCAACATAAGGTCCGCGGTAGGAACCAAAAGACGTTCTCCGTCTTTTGGTATCCTTACCGTATAGTTAGCCTTGGCCATTACTTGACTGTAAATAATACGAGTGAGCACAGGCGCAAGTATGGTTGCCACCGTCATGATCCGCCACACATGATAAAAGGCTCGTCATGCTCCTATGCTGGTATGCCGAGTTCTAGTGTCAAGAAGTGCAATACACGTTTAACGTCCCAAATTTCGGTATCAGCGCCATTTCGAAATTCGCAGCCATGTCCCGATAGCTCCAATATGTATTAGTTATATTTATATATGTTTCCTCGTAATTTGGTACACGATATGTTCAAAATCTATTGGCAATTCTTCAGCCAAGCTCTAATTTTTTTCAGTACGCTGTACAACAATTTACAAACCTTATAAGTTCAAAGAGCTTTGATGGGACAAATCATGTAAACTCGCAACATTTCAAACAAAAGTAACGCAACAGGGCTAACAAGTGCACAATATAACTACGTGCTAAGGTTTACATCCACATTCTTTTTCCCCCCTTAAGGCATTTTTTGACAAATCCCCAAATTCCAGCTATAAATGGCACTCCAAAACGTGTCTCTTGAGCAGAGAATTTCTCTCGCTGTACCTTAAACCAGTGCCGCGCCACCTCAGCTTGTTTTTTTTGGAAGGAAAGGTGCAAACACATGAAAGCTTTTTCGTTGATTCTTGATTAGGTGTAGTTAAAAGAAGCGTTACATACTCCCTCAACTTATTGTGCTTTTGCTTTCTCCCCAAGAAAAAAGACGGTCCTGTACGGCTTCCTCATTTCCCGTGGCTATGACACATTCATCACAGTTTTGTCTGCTAGCACCTAGCTACTTTCACCTAATCGGGGTTTCAACAATCCGATGCATTGGTAGCCCACATCTTGTTTCCTATTTGCAGGTGGGTGAGGTTCGGGGGCTGCGGAGCTTGGGCGCGCCTTTGACTTTGATTCACGGCTAGACAGAAACACAAAGAAGCTGCACAGTTTTCCGAAGGAACCTAATTTTCAAAATTTACCAATTTGACTGGGATACGCTTTCCCTACTCCACTAAAGGGCTCGGGGGCCGTCAATTGACTAACGGGTCGAAACATGGTACCAAATCTTCTTTCCATTTCATCTGTTAACAGAATATTTGTTATATTATCTCTTACTCGGATCGGAGACATTACCTAGGACAATGGACTGTTTCCTTAACGAAGAATCACGGGGCGGTACTGTGGGTGGACCATTGATCGCTCCGTCCATCTACAGGAAAATGCAAGGTTAATGCTCTGTCTAATGTTTGAAAATCGTCTACCATGGCTAGAGGTACAGGAGGAGGAGGAGCAGGCGTAGTTCGATGTCGGGGATGAACCACTGAGGACGACAAGGGTGGTTGGGGCGGAGCCACGTTGGGTGGAGGTGGAGGCGGAGGAGCTGTGCCCGGATGAGGCGGAATCTGACGCAAAGGTGGCGGAGGAGGTGGCCGCTCATTAGGACGACTACCGACTACAGTCGTTATAGATCTTCCAGCGGTCATGCCCCCCATTAAAGGCGGAGGAACTCGAGGCAAAGTGGCATGTCCTTCACGCGGAGGATGGGGCCGCGGGTACTGTCCTGCAGCTTCCAAGAAGGGCGAACTGCTGGCTTTGGTAAGCATCGTTTCACCAGACGGATTCGCTAACCCGGTCTGTGAATGCAAATGACTGGAATTGGGCGGCCCGGCAGACGACGGCGACCGATTAGGCATCGGCGGTGCAGGGGCCGGCTTCATGCCCAGCCTTACGCTTTGGGAGCGTCCTACACTAGGCGGACGCCCATTGGGTAACACTGGCGGTGAAGAAGGCAGGGAAAAGTTACTCGGCGACGATGCTATGGAAGGCGATTTCGGAGGAAGCAGAGGCTTGCTGGCTTGAGAGGGCGGGCAAGGTCTTGCGATAGGACTGGTAGGACTCGCTGCTAGAGTAGGAGGTCGGGGAGCCAAGTTGGGCTTCCTCGGTACGGAGGCCAGGTTGGGTTTGTTGGGCAAAGGCGGATTTGGCAATGATTCAGTTCTAGTATACTCCCCCTATACATTGACATTATTTTTAAGGCTACTTTTTATGGGTATAGAAATTACATTGATGGTGGGTTTGTTGCTCGCAGGAGGTGGCTGAGGAGGCGACGGCCTTTTATTAGCTGCAACTGCCTGATTGGTGGGTGGGTTCATCGACACTTGTATCCCCACCTTCAAAGAGAGTAAGCGTACTTAAAACGTGCAAGTTTACATTAACTAGTGATTCACTATTACTGGTGGGTTTTCTGACGAAGCATTTGAAACACCCCTTCCTCTGCCAGTAGGTCTTAGCTTGGGTATGCCGCCAGCCATTAAACCACCAATTCCCCCCAGACTCACTGGACCTGGGGGCAATCTGGGCGTTCCGTTACTATTCTGCACACCACCGGCATGTCCGTTGTTACTCAAAGCATTGGGACGTGGTTTACCTAAAGTGACAAAAAAAGAAGAAAAAGGGGTCAACACTATTTGCATGCCTTTTTCTGAGGAAACGCTGATTACCTTCGATCGAGGGAGCACTCCGATCATTAGTCTGCGCTTTCCTAAGTGCAGCTCCTTGCCTAATACTGGTCAACAACTGATTTCGGTCGTTACCAGCACCCGCAGACGCTTTAATGCTTGGCATGGGCGGCGGCCCTGGTGGGGGTGGAGGAGGCATTCTGTTTTCTTTTCCACTGTAAATAGGGAAGAGACTACCAGATATGAACCAAGTGACTATTTATTTGAAGGAAAAGCTAGTTTCGTACGTCACATAAAATATTAGGCAAAGACAAAATTAGAGATAAGGATTTTTAGCATAACGTTGATACAAGATACCACGTTACGAAAAATGAACCTGTAGATCTTGGGGGGAGTTCCTTCCTAGCCTTATCTGGCCACAACAATAGATATGAATGCTAAGACTTCCTTACCGCCTGGAAACCAATAGCGACTTAGTAACTGGCTTAAAAGATACGAACTCAGCAATTCTAATTTATCCTCTCCAATTTGTAAGCAATAATTACGCTTAAATTTTCACAAGCACAGCAAAGTATTAACTTCGTCGAGAAGGCATGAGAAGTACAAGTAGGATGACATAGAATGGAAATAAATAAAAGTAAGCTGCTGTTAATATTGGAAGGTACTAATACTATTTCTTAAGACTTTATAAGACATATTAAGTAAGACATTAAAATTATAGCGTGTACAATTAATTAGCCAGGCGAGGATAAGAAAATAGAAAGAACAGCTACAGGGAGTCTCTCTCCTCCCCGTCTTTCCAGATCGACGTACCCTGACACACAGAAGACGTTTTCTGACTGGTTGCGGAGGCCACTCTAACTCGACATTGCTGCTAACAAATTCACTATTAATGAGGAACAGCAAATAATTATACTTCAGGCAAAAACACCCCCGAACAACGTAAGGTTAACAAGTGTTGTGTTGACGATCCTCCCACGGCGCGCAAGCACTCCCCAACATGGCCAACGAAAGTATCGTGAAAGTGAGTATCAAAAATGTGGTTACAAACTATCGATAATTATAGAGTGGGTAAAGAGAGAATGCCGAATAGCGAGTAATTAAAAAATATATTCTTTTTTTATAGGGAATTTTAAAGTTGACGAGGCAATACAATTATTTATTTAATACTAGACTCTTTCAGTATATAGGAAAAACGTCAAACTCATTGTGAAATCTGATTCGCGTTTTCCCATTTTCATCCCCTTTCACGTTTTTAGCGCAGAAATTACTCCATTTGGTGTTGTAGGTCTGTTTTATGTGGAATATGAATGTGTGTAGAAAATTTCTTTTGCATTTACAGTTTCATACGGGAGCCCGTATGTGACTTCTGCTTTGCATACGATTGTGTTGTAATTCGCATTTTACACATCCCCGCCAAACACACATACCGGGATTACCGGCAAAGTAGAAATGCAGTTTGTTCGCGGTTTTGTTTTTAGACCCATCTTTTACAAACAATATCGTTGCTTTCCGTGTTTGGTTCAAGTTTTGTGTTGGCAAGCGGAATATTTATTTTGTATTTTTCGATATTAAAAATGGCTTTTAATGAGTTGGAAAAGCTTGAGCACTTGTCATTAGTGTCCAAAATTTGTACTGAGCTCGAAAACCATCTGGGAATGAATGATAAAGATTTGGGTATGTATGTAGCAAATTTTACTTGTGTGGTTGTGGGTGCAACTTGAAGTTGACTTACATGTTTTGTTTATTTGTGTCTTGTTACTTTATTTTACAGCTGAATTCATTATCGCATTAGCAGAAAAAAACAACACCTTTGATAGGTTTAAAAAAGTGCTGTTAGAAAATGGAGCAGAGTTGGCCGTAAGTTTTAAAGTACCCATTTATTTTTCTTTATAATTATATTGACGTGTTTTGTGACTACTAGGATTCGTTGATAGCGAATCTTCTTCGTATCATACAACATATGAAAGCCAATGCTGGCAAAAACTTGGAATCGGAACCTATAAAGCCCATGGATGCCAAGACGGCCAAGAAAGCTGCTTTGTTCCCTGGCTTGGCTCTGCCAAATAATCCTAACGTCAGAACGCAATTTGACGAAGTTAAGCAAGAAAAGGAAGGCGTTGAAGACTATTCTGTGGTTGACGCCATGATGGCAGAGCTAGAAGCTTTGGCACCAGCTTCAGCGATAGAGAAGTTTGTCCATTCATCCTATATTAGACGTTCTCTTCATGATACTTTTTGATTCTTTCTTTAGGGATGTTGAAGGGCCCCGCCGAGAGAAGCGTTCAAGATCCCGAAGCCGAGACCGTAAGAGGCGCAGTCGGAGCAGAAGCCGTGATAAAAAACGGCGGAGCCGAAGTCGAAGCCGAGATAGACGACGCCACAGAAGTAGAAGTGGAGACCGTAATCGGTATGTGTCAATTATACAGTCTGAACGGCGTTTTTATCTCGTTTTTTCTACATCAGAAGGAAAAATCGCTCGAGGAGTCGTGAAAAAAGAGACAATAGCAGAGACCGTAGAGAAAAGGAAAGGATAAAGGAGCGAGAAGCTCGAGAGATGATGGCTAATGATCCAGAAGTCGGCAAGGTATTAATTCCTTTAGTTATTGTATTTAATTATGTTTTTTACTGAATTGAATGCTTAATAGATCTATACGGGCAAAGTTATGAATATCGCGACTTTTGGAAGCTTTGTTCAGTTGGAAGGACTGCGCAAACGGTGGGAAGGTCTGGTCCACATATCCCAGTTGAGAAGGGAAGGACGTGTTACCAACGTAAACGAGGTGGTCGCTCGTGGAAATACCGTCAAAGTACGTGGCAATTTTTTTACGTTTTATAAGCCATTTTCTCTACCAATTTAAGCTAGGTAAAAGTTTTGAGCATTAATGGGCAAAAAGTGTCGCTCTCCATGAAGGATGTGGACCAAGTTACAGGAGAAGATTTAAATCCCACCGAGCGAGTGAGCTTGGCTACGGGGGCAAACAGGTACAAGTTCTGTCGTCTTTCAGTGTGATTAGCTCACGTATACTTTGCTTAACAGACAAATGGAAGAGTCGTTGAGGAATCCTGATAGACCTGCTCCTTTGCTGGGTTTGAAAGCCATTGCTGGCCAAGATGAAGATGAAGTGGTGAGCCGTAAACGTGTTCAACGCATTTCATCCCCCGAGCGATGGGAACTGAAACAAGTAATTTAGCTTTCTATCAGAATCTGTTTGTATAACTGATGAGTAGATGATGGCCGCCAACTGCATTGAAATGACGGAAATGCCAGATTTTGACGAAGAAACGGGAGTGTTACCCAAGGTGGGCGAAGACGAAGAAGATATTGAAATTGAGCTCGTGGAAGAAGAACCCGCGTTTCTACATGGACATGGCCGCGTACTTCACGACTTGAGTCCGGTTCGTATTGTCAAAAATCCGGATGGCTCACTCGCTCAGGTAAAATGTTAGTTGTATAAGCAAGCTGCGCATAATGTTTGAGATTCTAGGCTGCCATGATGCAAAGCGCGTTAGCCAAGGAACGTAGGGAGCATAAAATGCTGCAACGAGAGGCAGAAGCCGAGGACGAAAACCAAGCTGTAACAAAAAGCACTTGGATTGACCCCATGCCAGATAGTAAGTCCTTACGTACTGGGTTGGTTGCAGTAATTAACAAAAATTCTATATATGTAGCCACACAAGCGTCTGCGGGGCAAAGTAGAGGAGCGGGAGGGCCAGGCCATGACTTGCCCGAGTGGAAGAAACACATTATCGGGGGCAGCAAAAGCTCGTTCGGTAAAAAGACTAGTATGACCATTGTAGAACAGCGTCAGTCTTTGCCCATATACAAGTTGAAGGATGAATTGGTGAAAGTAAGTTCCCAATCCATTCAAAAAAGCAAGATTCTAATCAATTTGTGGGGCGGATACTCAAAAGGCTGTGACAGACAATCAGATTCTAATCGTGATTGGAGAAACGGGTTCTGGAAAAACCACTCAAATTACGCAGTACTTGGCGGAAGCTGGATTTACAGCACGAGGGAAAATTGGCTGCACCCAACCTCGTCGTGTGGCGGCCATGTCGGTGGCCAAGCGTGTAGCGGAAGAGTTTGGTTGTCGTTTGGGGCAGGAAGTGGGTTACACTATTCGTTTTGAAGATTGCACCAGTAATGAGACAATTATTAAGTAAGCTTTATCATACAATTCCCAATAAGTCTCCCAATTCTTCATGAAAAATGTGTCTACAGATACATGACAGACGGTATGTTGTTGCGTGAATGCCTGATTGATCCTGATTTGCAAGCCTACTCGTGTATCATGTTGGACGAAGCTCACGAGCGCACGATTCACACGGACGTATTATTTGGTAATAATTGTTGATCGCGTGTTTGTATTGCTTTCTAATCACAGTGACTTGTTTATGGAAGGTCTTCTCAAGGGAGCGGTAGTAAAGAGGAAAGAACTCAAGTTGATTGTTACGTCAGCTACATTGGATGCCGTCAAGTTTTCCCAGTATTTTATGGAGGCGCCCATTTTCACCATTCCCGGACGAACTTTCCCCGTCGAGATCCTGTACACACGAGAACCCGAGACGGATTACCTAGACGCATCGCTAATAACGGTCATGCAGATCCATTTGAATGAACCACCCGGAGATGTCTTGCTATTTCTCACGGGTCAAGAAGAAATCGACACGGCTTGTGAGATTCTTTACGAGAGAATGAAATCACTGGGGCCTGACGTGCCCGAACTTATCATCTTGCCCGTCTACTCTGCTCTACCTTCTGAAATGCAAACAAGGATTTTTGACCCTGCTCCTCCAGGCTCTAGAAAGGTAAAAAAAATATTGCAACTTTGGTTTAAAAGAAAACTTTTGGTAACAATTATGGCTCGTGTAGGTTGTAATAGCTACGAATATTGCGGAGACCTCCTTAACCATCGATGGTATTTATTATGTCGTCGATCCCGGTTTTGTAAAACAAAAAGTATACAACTCCAAAACGGGAATGGACTCGTTGGTTGTAACACCGATTTCACAAGTATGTGTTTTGAGTTATTATTACCTGTATTAGTACACTTGGATATCGATTTGTGTTGTGTTATGATTTGTATTTCTTGCTAATCTATTTGGAAATCTATTAGGCTCAAGCAAAACAAAGAGCTGGACGAGCCGGAAGGACTGGACCTGGAAAAACTTACCGTCTTTACACGGAACGCGCATATAGGGACGAAATGTTAGCTACCCCTGTTCCTGAAATTCAGCGGACGAATTTGGCGTCGACTGTGTTGCAGTTGAAGGCTATGGGCATAAACGATCTTCTCAATTTTGATTTCATGGATGCTCCTCCGGTCGAATCTTTAATCATGGCTTTGGAACAATTGCATTCACTATCCGCTTTGGATGATGAAGGACTTCTCACTAGGCTTGGCAGAAGGGTAAACAATTGATGACACAAGTACTGGATTGTAAAGATGACTTCATTTAGATGGCTGAATTCCCTCTTGAGCCCAGTTTGTCAAAGATGTTGATCATGTCTGTTCATCTGTTGTGCTCGGACGAGATTCTGACGGTCGTATCCATGCTTTCTATTCAGAACGTCTTTTATAGGTATTGTGTCAAAACTTTATTTATAGCACTCATGTTTGGCTAATGTGTGCGTTTCCCCAGGCCGAAAGACAAACAACAACTGGCGGACCAAAAGAAGGCCAAGTTTAACCAGATGGAAGGTGACCACATTACGCTGCTAGCAGTGTACAACTCGTGGAAGAATAATAAGTTTTCGAATGCGTGGTGCTATGAAAACTTTGTCCAAATTCGCACGCTTAAACGTGCCCAAGATGTGCGGAAGCAGTTGCTGGGTATCATGGATAGGTAATATTAGCAAAATTTGGCAGCACATCTATAGTGTACTATAAGACTTTGAACACTTTAGGCATAAACTAGATGTGGTGTCGAGTGGGAAAAATATGGCCAAGGTTCAGAAAGCTATTTGCTCCGGATTTTTCCGTAATGCAGCCAAAAAAGATCCCCAGGAAGGTTACCGTACTTTGGTTGATTCCCAAGTGGTTTATATACATCCTTCCAGTGCATTGTTCAACAGGCAGCCGGAATGGTATAGCTTATTTTATTTCCTATTTTTTTAAGAAAGGTTTCGATGGCTAATATGGGGTTGTATTTTAGGGTGGTTTACCACGAGTTGGTCCAAACGACAAAGGAGTATATGCGTGAAGTAACGACAATTGACCCCAAATGGCTGGTGGAATTTGCACCGGCGTTTTTCAGGTTCTCTGATCCGACGAAGCTGTCGAAATTCAAGAAAAACCAGAAATTGGAGCCACTCTTTAACAAATACGAAGAGCCCAACGCTTGGCGTATATCTCGGGTTAGACGTCGCAAAAATTAAGAAGCTGGTTGTTCTTTCGAATATTGAAAGTAGTTGTGAAAATTACTGTTCATGAGGAGAATATGATGTGAAATAAAATTTGCTTTCTTGGTATGCTACCAAATCATACTATTTTGAAGATTCCGATTTGGATGTCTGAAGTCGTGAACAGGTGCAGTGAAACAGTTGAAGAGGATTGCTTTTGAAAATTAAAAAACACCAACAAACCTGTAAATTCCTACGAACCAGGTTTTGAAAAGAAAATGAGAAAGTATACTATTAGACACGCATCACAACCTGTAGAAATACCGGGAAACTAAATAAATAAAATAACTAGAGAAATACAGCAGCTAAAAAGAAAAAACAATACTAGAGGGAAAAAATAGATGAAACGAACAAATAAATAACAGACGACGGAAAAAAATAGAAGGTCCCAATTACGGGACTTGCCCAGCTAATATTACAAGGAAAATGAATAAAGGCTAGCCTCATATACTGTAACCAGTTCCATTTATATGTTGGATTTATAGAAGTTTCAACGCCCTTTATACACACGCGTATGACCGAGTGGGTAAGACGGATGCCCTGTGATCAGAAGGTCACAGGTTCGAAACCCGGTCGAGTCAATATATTTCGTAAAAAAACGAAATATTAAATGGCTCCCTTTCTCTGTACGTTGTGCCTTCCCGGCAATGTTCCTATACCCATATTCGATATTGTGAAGCTTCGGCGGCGAGGCTCTCAATTTTTGACGATTTTTCAAGGGGACCCCCTTGATGTAACATTATTCCTTATGGAGAAAAGCCCTGGAAAAGCTTTCCCAGCTCGAAAAGGAGCCACGCCCCCTTTTGGTCCAATCCACCAATAGGATTCGTCCTTTTTGTGGAGGCCACACCCCTTTGAGCGGATCTTTTGAAAAATCTTTAAAAAATTCTCAAAGGTTTCGCCTTTATTTCAAAAATTACAAATCAAACAACACAATTTTTTTTAAAAACTTGTTTTTGCGAGGAACGTTTTGTACAACATAAGTACCGACCAAACCAAAGTCCCGACCCGATCCGATCAGTTCCGAAAAAAATTCATTAGACGATTAGAAACGCTGTACGTGAAGGCGATTGGTTTTCTTGGGCATGGTTTTCATTGGAAATGAGCTTGCGGTTGCTGTCGCAAAGCTTGTGCGCGTGTCAGATATGTCTACAAAAAAACTAAAAAAGAAAAGAAAAGGCACTAGGCAACCTTCCCGTTTCTGATGATATCACCCCAACCACTGATGGAGACGCATTGAATGCTAAACAAGAATACGAAACACTGAAAAGTTAGAAAATTAAGAAGTTACACGACCAAAGAAACTTTATTACTTGTGACACACGTAGCAAATAAGATACAAACTTAAATTGCATTTCATAAACCTACTGTACACATCCATGGCCAATCTTGTAAACCCACCAATTACTAACCGGATTTGATAGGATTTTGTAAATATAAATCTTACAAGAACGCTGTATATCAACTTGCACGATCTTTAAATGAGCCTTCGTGGTTAACTCATACGCTTAGACCAAATTAAAACCCAAGTCCTGATTTTTGTTCGTTTGTGAAAACTAAAATACTGCGTCTAGCCAGCCAGTCCCCCAAACTCCACTCAATGCTTCAGAACAGAAACTCCATGCCTCAGTCGCTCCATAAATACTAAAATACACGAGACCCTATGACATACAATTGGACGTGATGGTAAGTTTGTCAGCAAAAACATTAAGGACGGGAAAAAGAAATGAGGGAAGTTCATAAAATTATAGAGCTGACAATGCTTAACATGGCAACGCAGTCGTTAAAGCCGTAATCGCTTCGTGCAATCAATAGACTCGTGCCTATGTCTAGAACCTGCTCAAGTTCTTTTGCTATTGCCACTCCCGCGCAAACTTTGATGTTTATATACAAAATAAAAGAGGATCCAATCACTAACTGACATAAAAGGTCCAAGCTCTTCATCCTTTTCACTATAATACGCGTCCGTTCTGTGGATGCATTTCGTCACTTTCCTGCTTTTGATATATCACATTCAGGGGGGGGGGGATTGGGGAACATCGCACTGACACGATTAAAATATATATGTACACGCACACGCCCAGGTCCATGTCAGCCATCGATGACGTAAGTATATAAGAAGGAAAAGGGAGCTAAGGAGTAAGTATAGCAAGTTTCCATTCCGTGTTAAGTAAACTTTGCAAGAAGAGTTCAAGACAGCTGGTGCACATCTCCGCTGAATTCTTAGGCTTGGGGTGATAACTCCAACGGCAAAATCAACAATAAACATTAAAGTATGGTGCAGGACACGGAGCAGCAAGTGCTACGACCGCTTTTACTCTTCTGTCGTTGATCTAGAATGAAAAAAAAAGAAACAAACAAAACAGAACATTAGCTTTTTTGTGTGTAAAATTCAAACACAAAAGCATATTGGATTTCTTGCCGGATAAACCCGGGTACCAATATAATACAGCCTGATTAGCCTTTGTTAGCTAAGACGGCTTCACACTACCGTCATAAACCCCTTACGCTGCATAATCAATATTTACCAGCTCTTGTACTGCCCGAAACAGTCGACACATTTCTGCACACTACTCGACAGTCGTAACCTTAACAGGTCGTTATGTATGTTTTAAAGCTAATTAACAAGTTAAAGTAACTCGCGCTAGGAAATCCAAGTGCCCAACCCGTGCTTACAAGCACTCGATCGACGTAAACCCCAACATTCAGTCTACATTCACATCCAGGCCAGCTCGGTGTGACCTTTCCTAGATCAATAGTTGCTTATAACACGAACCTGTCTCGCCTTTTCTTTTCTCCCCCCAAGGACACTATCAAGGAAAAGCACTGGACTAACTTCTGCTAATCTGTATATGCTTCTATGCTGCAAACCTAATACTTTTTTCTTTTTTTTTGCATGGTTCGCATTCCATCATATTCGTAGCTCTCGAGAAATGTAATTGCTACTTGCCAAGAAGTTTATTAAGATCACAACTCTTTAAAAATGCCTAAAAAATAATGCTCTATTATATTCCTGGAAGGCCCTCACCTGCTACAAAAAAAATAATATTCTAAACACCCACATGCAAAAGTCCCTGTCTCCTGTCCTCTACGAAGGTTATGGCGCTAGCGGGTAGATTAAAGAAGAAAGTAAGGTCACTTGATCCTTTGGAAGACCATCTACGATGAGAAGCTTTTCACGTGGCTTACTTGCGTTCAAGGCATAAATAAAAGGTAATTCTCACCTTGGGAATTTGGTTCCGGAAGCGTTTCCCTGGGTACGAGGTGCATAACGGCTGTTTTTCCTGGCGGCAGGCCTAGAGCTCCAAGTGTCACATTTCCATGAAGAAATCGGCCTTGGTAAATCAGACGTAAAATTTCAGCTTTGGAAACTTTTTCGTCGGCCCAATCTAGAAACACAAACACGATCCATAAAAACCACAGCATTAGATCTATTGATTGTGCGTTGTCTACGTAGCAAAGTTTCATTTCTTTATCCAGCACGCTCCTTACCTTCAGGCCAATTATCAAACACGTATTGGGCAATGTCGCTAGCCGAATCTTCAGGACTGAATAAAAAATCCTTGGTGCGTCCAGACACGAGAATCAACCGCAGATTCACCTAATATTCACCAACATAGTAAGTTAATTTGCACAGCGGTCACATCCATTCATCATGTATCATACGACTAATCAAAATACCTAATACTATTCATAACGCAATGCCAAGCACGGTAAGGTTTCCGGTCTCCCCCCCATTGCAGTAACCTTAACGAGGTTTGTAGGCCAATACAACTAACACATACAAGACACCAATATCTCGTTCCATCCCGCATACATGAAAAGTGGAGAAACCGGTCCGCACACAACAACACAACCCTTCTGCTCCACTCGGCATTTTGTCAATCCGTGACCATCACCGTTTCTATCTTACACGTGCGACTTTACGACTAATGATTCCATGTCAACCAACGGACGATCGCAGATGTGAACGACAACTTATAGCCCGAATGCGAGGAAAGAACCTGGGTGTTGTTTATCGAAAAGTCGTCGTTCTTTCTTGCTTTCGACGAAAAAATTCCATACCGGCCTGGGCCAAGGCTCTCGCTAGAAAATGCAGGTCGTAAAACGCCAACTGTGTAAGGGAAAAGTCTTAGGGCGTAGTTCAGAGAGCCACAACAATGAGTCTGTCTTTTCATTGTCTCTGCTAAGTTGCTCAACTTTCTTTACTAACCTTAATTTTCTGTGTATACAGATAAGCCATTCGCCCACCTACTTCATCAATTCTTAAGCTCCCTCGAGAACGAATTAGCATAAAAAGTACGACTAATCTTCCAAGACAAATTTCCCCGCCAAACAAACCTCAAAAGCCACCACCCATTTCGGCACTTTTGCATTGATCCGAACTAACAAGCCGTTGAACGTCTGTTTGCTTTCTTGGAGTTGAAAATTGCGAGGATCAATCAATAAAAATGTTCGCGACGAGACCCACAAGCTCGATGCAAACACGAATGTTTGGATTAAGCCAGGTCAATCAGGCAACTTAAATATTTCGCTGTCTGAACCGAGTGGTAAATATGCTCAGAGCCAGTTCTGGCCGTGAAACGAAAACATCCATGCATAATTAGAACAACCCAAAAAGAAAGACAGAGCAAGAAGAAGAACTAACAAGTCTGAACGAGTCGGTACATCAGAAGGGGCAGCAAAGACTGACGTTTGGGGCGTTTTAAGCTGGTGATTGACATTTAGAAAAGTACCCCTCCTCTCTTTTCCAACCAAAGAGGAAAATACTGAACTGGACACGAACATCCCCTGAAAAGGGTGAACCTATATTGAAATCCTAGGCTCAGGAAACTGCAGGGGGGGATAGAGGGTCCTGTAGAAATTCCAGGGCGAACCTGAAGATGCCTTTGTGAAGTAAAGGAAGCTTTACAGGTACTTTGCTAAATGCTGACGGTTCGTTGTAGGGCTCGCTGGCATACAACGCATCTTTTCGACATGAGGAAGGAGGGAGTTTGCATTGAACGGGGCTTCCCTTGTAAACCAAAGAAAGGAAATTTGTGTCGTGTTTTCTTGTTACGTTGCATCTGTGAGCATTAAGCAGATGACCAAACAAGAAATGTTCTCTTCCAATCGTAAGTCCAGACTTGCGCCGTCTTACCAGCTGCCTATTAGCATTATTGGCGAGGATTTAGTTGTGAGAAAAATCCCATCGAGTTGCTTTCTTAAGACGGACTTACAGAAAGGGGAGGATGGCTGGATTCCAATTACGAGGGGTTTCACAGGAGATCCTATTACTATTCCAGTTCCCCTGCCTTCCCTTTCCCTGGGTTTTAAAACCATTAAAGCTCCGTTATAGTATCTGCCCATTTTGGCGTTTCCCCACAAAAGGCAAGATTTTTTTCTGTGGTTAGAGTTTCAGACATGGGGGGAGACTGCACCAAGTTGCTTAGGGTACTGGAACAACTTCCTCTACTTTATCACGCGCTCATAACAAAGAAAGAAAATTACATATGATGTGTAAACTGACAACTTACCTTGTCTGCAGGTACATTTCGATTGGCACCCATGGCTTGAAAATTGTGTCAAGTAGGTAAAAAGGCACCTTGGACTTTTGCTCAGACCCACCCAGAGATTCAGATAGACATAATCCTTGTCCTTGCTCTTAATGCAAAACCAAGCAACAATTGCACTAGGGTGGGGGGGGGGAGGTTAATAAACGCGTTCAATGTGGTCAGGACCAAGTATAAAACTGTAATCCGATTTCCTGAAGTAGAGTGTGTTGGAGGAGTACATGTCACAATCACAGTCAGGAACAGCAACCACAACGTGGTTTATCTAGGAGAGACTGTCAGATAGTTTTTCGAGCTTAACGGCCGTGTGCACAGTTTTACCGATATTTTCCAATTCATGCGAATTTCAAGACATGGGCATCTAGGCCTAGAACAACAGCAAATACCAAAAAAAAAAATATTGTACAAGACGTCAATGGCGCAGTGCGTCACCAAAACTAAAGATCCTGGCTAGCCAGGGAAGGAGGTCGTGAGAACGTCTTTTGGGGAAAACTTTTCACGTCCACCTAACAAGTTATGGTCCATGTTCGTTCAAGCTAACAGGTTCAGTTATGCCCAAACACTTTTTTTCACGAAAGTATTATAATTCTGGCACTGGAAACAATGGGAAAGACGCGTAACTTTACTCGACACTTTTCACGACTCCCATCACGTTCACAAGGTTGAGAGAGCTTGGAAGATGGGCACCGTGATCGAATCCATAGCGAAGGGTCGAAGGCCGTATAGCAGCGCTCGCAGCGGCTGGAGACTAAATGGGCTGGCCTACATAAGGGAAAAAAAACTAGATGAGAGATGCCCGAGTACTTTGATGGGTCTTAAAATTATGTTGGATCATCTTTACATATGAAATCAAATTTATTAACGAAATAAACTGCTATTCGGTACATATTTCATACAATAATCGAACTTTGGTTAACAGTGCTGCCCCTTTGCTGATCACGGCGCAACCTAGTTTCCTCGTAAGTCCCCAAATTTTTTTGACGATCGACATCCATACGATGGTAGCATCACCAAGCGTTAAAACCTATTACAACTCCGATGGAAAGTGGGAGCAGCGCGCATTGCAAATCAATAACCAGGAAAGACGCTATGTTCAGCTAGTTAGGAATTTATTACATGGGCTTGGAAAGCATACAGCATGGGTATAACTTTAATAAAAACACAGAATGGCTCAGCTACACTAGACGGCTTTACGTCGCTGACTTGGAGGCGGTTTGTGTCTCTTGCTTATCTTTGACACGAGGCTCATTGGAATCCAAAGCTGAACGCAACTCTTCTACCGTTCCATCGGGATCTTCAGTCACTCGCTTTTGACCTGTATGACAAGACACAGAAAATACGCCTTAGAAATTGCAGTAGATGGCTACGAACTACGCATCACGTCTGGGTTATTAAGCCAGTCAAAGAACCAAAAGCTTTAGCAAAAGGCGAAGAAATTCGAAGTCAACTCTCTGTATTCTGTACAAAAAATTCTTACTCACAAGGTCCGACTAGCAGGAAATTCAGACAGCGTTTTACCCAAACATGGCTTTTTTAATACGCGTAAGAATTCCTTCGCCTTTGCTTTCACTCTCTTCTGCTTTCGCACTTTGCTCCTCCGAGCCAGCAAACTGGGCTTCATCCAAACCACTTTTCTTACCTAACAAGATTCAAATTCAAACAAAAGCCCAACTACAATGCTAATTTCGATTTGCAACATATTGATCCCCTCCCTTTTTTTTCATCAACAAGCCGTGATGATTATAATGCTGAGAGTTACCTGCTTTGGTATACGTGATTCCGCTCACTGTGCCAGGAGTATCATCTTCAATCTCTGCGTACGCCAATATGAGAGCTTTTTGTTGCGGCGTCAACCGAACCGGGACTTTTATCTTAATATGAACATAATGATCGCCGTAACCAAACGAATTGACCCGTTTCATTCCTTTTCCCGGTAAACGGATCCTTGTATGCGACGAAGTGCCTGCAGGAATCTGAAAAAAGTTTGAGACGTTAGAGCCGCACTAACTGGCTAATGAAATCCACCTGTAAAGTCAAGTCTTCGTAAATGCCTTGAATTCTTGCACCGCCTCCTAAAACGGCTTGTGCAACAGATATGAATATGTCCGTGTGAACATCTGCCCCATCGCGCCGGAAATAATCCGACTTTTCAACGCGGAAAGTAATAAAAACCTCTTTCTGACCAACTTGCATGCGAACTGTCTGACCGTCCTCCACACCTTTAGAACACGAGAGTTTAGAACGAGTACGAAACACGAAAAAACTTGCTGTACCTGCTGGAACAGGGACCGTGACTTTTTTCCTTTGCACCGTTGATCCCTTTCCTTCGCACTCGCTACATGGTTTGGCAACATACATGCGCGTTCCTAAGCATCGTCTACACGTCGTGCGCATCACAAAGGGACCTACGAAAAGATCAAGTAGATTAGCGAAGAAGAAATTGTCCAAATTTACAGTGGTACCTGTAGAGATGGTTTCCATGCCAGTACCATTGCAATACGGACACTTTACTGCCTTGGTACCAGGTTCGGATCGCGAACCATTACAAACTTGACAGGTGTCCACAACGTTTAAAGAAATATCCTTATTGACACCTCGAGCTGCTTGCGAAAACGTCAGGTTCATCACAAGCTAGCAAGCAGTCATAAAATTGTAATTTCATAAACGCAATAAAGACAAGATGTGAAGCACAGTTAAGGCACTAAATCGTTTTATTAGCTTACTTCTTGAGAAGCACCAAATCCAAACCGAGACTCGGCGAAGTCTTCAGCGTTGGCGAAACCCGAGCTGCGTGCACCTCCGAAAGCTGCATCGCCAAAAATTCGCCGAAATAAGTCTTCAGGGTCAACATTGGACTGAAAATTCCACGCATTGGCTCTGGCAAAATCCTGAGCACTGCCGTGTTGTCCAGCTCCACCACCCATTCCCATTTGTTCTGAAGTAGCTCCCCAAGTGTCATACTCTTTCCGTTTAGTGTCGTCACTTAAAACCTAGGAGGAGGGAGGGGGATAACAGACATCGTATTTTTCATTTTAGGTAGATGAGAAAATAATGTACCTCGTAAGCTTCGGAAACTTCGTGAAATTTCTGCTTCGAATTTGTGTCCGTCTTGTTTGTATCAGGATGAAATTTTTTGGCAAGTTGGTAATAAGCCTTCTTAATGTCTTTCGCCGAGGCATTCTTGGATACTCCCAATATTTCATAATAATCTTTCTTCTTCTGCTCGTGTACCCTACTTGTATGAAATGACCTGTGTGCAGTGAACGAAAAACCTACAAAATAATTTCAAGTTTCATTCAAATTTACTTTGAATACGAATCTTAAAATGTACGCTGCAATTTAAAACAAAATACACTACCTGTAAAATTGGTGGATGGAATATTGCATTTACTTGCTCCTAAAAACCAAGTTTTGTCGAAATGCGACCTGCAATGTCTTTGGCAGGTAATGCATATGCTAAGCTGTCGGGAGTTTATCTTACAAGTGCTAGAATTTATCCTTGCATATATATTTACCGTTCCGAGTCGAACAGGCATGGCAAAAGACGACAACCCCATCCTCGTTGCTGCCATATTTTCTTATAGGAAAGCCACCTATTTAGCAAAGGAAGAACTCTTTGTACTTCCTTGCCACCTATTGATCGGATAAATAACCAAACTGTTCCCGTGTATTTGTGTTAGTCACCTTGTCAAGTACTCCCGTTCTGAAGAGGCAAAACAATTTTTGAATTCTTGAATGCGACAGGAAAACGGGTAAATACAAGGTCTTTTACATTAGTTACTACTGTTAAAATTTCACGAATTATAGTGCCCCAATGCCCCTGTCAGTTCAGCAGCTGCTGTTTGACGCAAAACGACTTGCTGGCCGTCTTAAAGATGACGAGTCTTCAGCCGATATGTTGATTTCACAGGCTCAAGCCATGTTTCGTCAAGTTGATGCCATGAAAGAAGTTTGTTTCATTATTAATCCTTTCATTGGAAGTAACGATTTCTATTCCGTTGCTTCCAGCTTCAGGACAACTTCAACGAGTTGAACGAAGTTGCCCATCAACGCCCACACGCAGCACTGGTTGCTACGATTCAACAAGAAAGTCGTCAGCTCCGAGAATTGCAGTCCGAGAACCGAGAGCTTCGGGCAGCATTAGAAGAACACCAAAATGCTATGGAATTGATCATGTCCAAATACAGGCAACATGTCTCTCAGTTGATTGAAGAGAAGAGGAAGCCAGTCGCAAAGCCCGTCGAAAGCCAGGTAGGCGAATTATCATATCAATCAAAATAACCCAAAACTGGTTTTGCCTTCGATTTAGGTCTTGCAAGAACAAGCGGATAAAATTTGCGAAATGGCCGCTGTTATGCAAAAGGCTGTTACAGTAGACGACGAAGCTATACCACGACAAGCAGAGTTGTTTTCTCGCTTAATGACTGAAAATAAAGTAAGGAATTTTTATTGCAGTTGCTTGTAAAGTAATTAATTCTTATGTGCAATCAGGGCTTACGAGAATTACTTGAAATTTCCTCACACAATGGTTCAGTCCGCAAGTCATTACTCCACAGTGTTACAGAGGAAAAGGAGATTCAGACAGATACCATCAAGAGTTGATATCTCGGACCCCCCAAGTGCAATCACCAAAACTTCAAGCTGAATCCAAGGAGAGATACTATTTCTTCTGTAACCCATGTTAATATATTCGCTGTTTAATTTGTGTACAGTTTCCGTCCCTATATTCCTCAATTCTTGGTTTCCCCCGTTCGGTGTATTACAGTAGACATGGATTCTACTAAGTCCCTTCAATATATAAAATTTTTGTTTCTCTTTACTTAGGTGCGTAGTTTATTGTTAGGTCAGGGTTAGTTAGACAATATTTACGCCCTATTAACTATTCTAAGGGAAGCTATTGCTTCCGTCATCTAAATAATAATACCTGTTGTCCTTAATACTTCGCGTGGACCATCTTTTTACGGGTCTGCATACATCCTGTGCACATGTTTTTCAAACACGCAGCTTTTTCATTTCCCGAACGTGTACAAATTGTGATAATTGTCCTAGATGACGACAGACTATGCGCGTCTTTTTTAATCAAGTTCGAAATCTTATCAATGGATGTCAAGCGCAGGCATCACTTTGCGTCTTGACTTCCGAAGAGTTAATAGAAATTCGAGTTGAGTCGGGCATGTCGGGTAGCAATTGTGAGGAACGATTGAGCCCACAAAGACGAAGCTATAATAAAGTGTAGATATATAATTACATTGGATGTTGACATTGACTTAGTTTTGCAGGGAAAGGGCGCGCCCTTCACGGTGTAGAGAATAAGTACCACCTGGAAAACACCTGAATCTATTTGTCTTTTTTAACAACTATTCACCTATATAATAACCTGTACGCGCAGAATGCAGAGTGTAGTCGTTCAATGAACTGCTGCAGAGCCTGGCTCAATGAGTCGTTGAGTCGCCATGTATCTTTCCGTAGCTGCCATCTTTGCGTTGACCTACGTTGCCGAAGCCATGGCTTCGAGTGCAATCGTTCCTACCGAAATTTCTAACCGCCAGGCAACAATCAACTGCGGAAGTTTGACGTCGGTTTACGTTCCAACTAATATGCAAGTAATGTGTATGCTAATTGTTTTAGATCAAAGGGCCAAATTTTCTTGAGTTTATAGGGCCGAGTAAGTTCCCCGTACTATCCGGGGTATTACCCAGACAACGCGTATTGCATTTGGGTCATGAACACCGATGTTAACTCAATATTTACGGTCACTTGTGACCCCATGTCTATCTCTTGCAACGATTATGTCCAAATTTCCCCCAACGGAGATACGACATTTCAGTCAGCATATCAGGCCCAGTGCGGTTTTGGACCACTCGTCTATAATTCCACAACCAATAAGGTTGCGATTCGATTCTACTCGTACCCGGGTACGTACTCGGGATTTCTGCAATGCATAGCCGTGTCGGTACCCATCTCCAAACCACCTCTAACTACTCAAGCTCCAACTACAACAATAATGCCCACGACTGCCGCAGCAATAACTACTACTACAAGAATGCTCACGACTGCTCCAGCAACAACTACTACAACAACAAAGCCTACGTCCCCTCCGACTACTACGGCAGCCAAGTCCAGCACGTCTCCTCCGTGCAAATGTGGAATTAAAGGACTGGTAAAAAAATGTTTCTTCTTAGTTATTTGTATCAAGTATTATTTTGAGGTTTCGTTGAAACTCTCCTAGAGTCGAGTCGTAGGAGGACAAAAGGCTGGTGATGCGGAATGGCCATGGCAAGCCATGTTAGTAGATAAAACGGATGATGTGCAGTACTGTGGGGGTACTCTTATTGATAATAATTGGGTTATAACTGCAGCTCATTGCACGGCCGGTAAGACAGCAAACGATATTGCCGTAATTGTTGGACAGAACAACACCATCAACTTAACTTTGACGGCTCAAGTGCGACTAAAAACCGTTTTTTACAAAAACTCAAGTCTACATTAAAAATGTTATAACTCATTGCTATAGGTTCGCAATGTTTCCAAGCTTATTCAGCATGCCTCTTTCAACGCTACCACAGTGGACAACGATATAGCCCTTCTTCGTCTTGAATATCCCGTCACGTATACTTCCGCGGTTCAACAGATCTGCCTGCCGATTAAGTACCCTGGTTACGAATTTACCAAACAAAACGGCGTAGTTACAGGTTAATTACAAAGTATATCCGTTCCTATTTAAAGTTATTAAGTTATAGGCTGGGGAACGCTGAGCTATGGTGGTGCTCCTTCAAGCAGCTTGATGGAGGTCACGCTGCCTATTTTGAATACTACCGAATGCAAAGCATATCCCAATATAGGTAGTAAAGTTACGGATAATATGATCTGCACGTACGCTGACGCCAAAGATGCTTGCCAAGTAAAAAGCTACCCTTTACGGGCTTTACGTGCACAACCGCGTCAACGAACTAAACTGAACTTTTATTGTAGGGTGATTCGGGTGGCCCTCTGAATTGGCAGGAACCGGCTTCATCCAGAGTCTATCTCGCAGGCATAGTTAGCTTCGGTATTGGCTGTGCACGACCGAAAACTCCCGGTACGTGCAAGTAGTTTGCGTCTAAAAACTAAAAACTCATAAAATATGCATATACTTTATGTAGGTACGTATACCAAAGTGACCAAATACCTTAACTGGATTACCAATCAAACAGGTATGATAATAAACCAGTACATACACATCTTCATACATTACGTCCATATTTTTTCCAGGTATTACTTTCTGTACGCCATGATTTGTGCTAAAGATAGCAGCAGCCTCTGTAAATTACATCGGTGACGGAACTGAGGCAATAACTCATTCGAGAAATGTTATTTAAAGCTTGCCAAGTTTGAAGAAATAATAAATACAACCAATATGACAAACTAATAGTCCGTTTACTTTTTCTGCAAAAATTACCCATATTATAAAAAATTGTAGGGCACGGATTGGATATGCAGGGATGGATTTACACCCTTGTGTGCCCTAGGCCAAAGCTCAACTTTGCGCCCCCCCCCCCCCCCCCAAAAAAAAAATGTTTATTTAATTTCTTCACTTTTGCGCCCCCCATGACCGCTGCGCCCTAGGCCATGGCCTAGGTTGGCCTTATGGGAAATCCGCCCCTGGGTATATGCGCTCATTTATGGAATGCCCCCTCAGCTTCATCACATAATCACAGCAGTGCCAGCATGTACGAAATAGTGTACACTTGGGAATGTCTGAAATTTTAGCCATTAGTCGTCCATTGTAATGGTGATGCTCATCCCAAAGAAAATCCGATAGTGAAGTGGTTGGGATTTTGGATGAGAATTCGCCCTAAAACTCGGTCCTAAAACATCTAAAAACCCAACCCAACTGAACAAAAGGAAAAGAAATTTCCACAACTCCATGGGGAGATTTACCATACGCTCTATACGTACTGTACGTCTTTCTTCCAGAGCAGAGAACATTGATTAAGTCGAAACAACTTTCGAGAGCCAAGAAAATGAGAAATGGCGGCGCCTTGCCGATTCTCCAAATTGAACGCTGAGTTTTAAGTAATTTTTGTCCAGAATCGAACATTCGGGACAAATGTTTTGCCACCGAATTTATTGATTTATATAGATACAGTCAAATATATTGAGCGTGCAAGGGCACGAGTTTTTTTTTGTTTGTTTTTTTGGTGGGGAGAAGTCTACCAAGGAAGGCATAAATTGCTGAACTTTTCTTCCTTTTCTCCCTCGGCTTGATTGTTGGGACCTTTGCCCATTCTGTTTTTTTATATACAGAACTAACATAATGGGGCTGAAATGGAACGTCAAGAAAAACGTTAGCTTTTGACACAGAATGGTAGACTAGAATGACTCCAAGAGAGTGGAGCTTTAAGTTGACGATGCTCGTCCAAATCGCAGAAAATTGGATGTTAGACTGCGGCCAGGACGTAAGAATTTAGCACGTAACTTACGGTCCTCGTTAAAAAAATGCGGATAAAAACTACGGCCAAAGCGAAGAAAATTGGAAGTTAGACTACGTTGTGAACGGTCGAAATGAAGAGGCTCATCCGTGGTAACAACCTCATAATCGCTTCCATCATTATCATATTCTTGCTGGAATGCATCTGGAATGGTTTTCTGACGGTCACTTCTTCCAAAACGGATGAAATTTTTGTCCAAAGCGCTGCGCCGAAATAAACTGTTGCGGCCGTCATCGGGTACAAGCGAGTGACCAAATTTTCCAGGGCTATACTCTTCTCTCTTTTGGATAAATGGAGCGGCGTCGAAATCTTTAGCCTCCGGAAGTTCAGTTTGGTTTCCGGTGAGTTGAAGCGATGCATAATAATCGACTACTTCCTTGAACGAGCCATACGCCTCTCCCAAGTTGATGCTTTTAGCCATATCTTGAACGATTTGGTGCTGGAACTCTCGCAGTCGGTCAGACGGGGTCTGCAGCAAGTTGGGTTTATTCGTAATTGTAGCGAGAGGATACCGTTTGTCATTCGCCAACGCATTCAAATTCCACTTGAGTGGTGATGGGAAGCAGGGTTTCATGACATGAGCGCAGGTTATGGCGAACAACAGTGCGGATACGGCGGAATGCTTAGCTCCTCTCATACTGCAGCCGCCTGTACAACTAGAAATAAACTTAACTGATGAACATTAAAGGACGAATTGATCAAGTACATGTTTACATGTAGTTCTTTACTATGCGATCACTTTCGAGTATTCAAATTCGTAAAATTCCTGCGGATCGTACAAAAAAGCTGCAGTATTCGTATAGAGACAGTAAAAACTGCTGCAAGTTTGTCCCATCCTAATCAATCTAAACATGCTTATGGTTGCGCATAATAAATCTCTTGGTGACAAATTGCTTTCCAGTTATACAGTCTGAAAGAAACAACACAAAGTGGCATTCTGCCGAAAGATCTTGCTTACTTCTGTGGAAATGACCGTAGTTATATACGCGTTGACTATAGTCACAAAGCAAATAGCTATGGTTTCACTCAGTTCGGGTCTCGGTAAGGTCGCTTACTGACCCGAGCACTGGAGAATAGGCAGCGTTTATGGAACTCGGGTCCGCCTACGGAGTATGACGAAAAATTTCATCCCAAAGATTCCCAACCACGCCCCTTTCTACCGAAAGTGTTCTAATACGCTCCTCGAGTTCTGGACCAGCTACTCTGAGTGGAAATTGTACATGGCATCGTAGAGCAGAAGACGCAAGAGTCTTATACTTGACGTATACCGAGCGTATATAATGGAGGAGAAAAGTTGTGAACGAGTGTCAATCAAGCTCTATATGGGGTTAAATACCAGGGGCTTTTCCAATCACTTCGGGGTTCACAACGGCTTCTTAACATAATCGTAAAAAGACCTTTTCTTGACAAATAACACGGGCATGAATAGACGTCGATCTCTCCATCAACGCGCTTTTCCATCTGAGTGAATGATAAGTGTAGGGCTCGTAATTAAGGGTATAAGTACGGTAAGAAAAATGAACCCGTTCCGAGTGCTGACAAAGTACGGGTAATTACGAACATTTCAGGCATTCGTCATAGCCCCCGCACTATATGGGTGCACTCTTTTCCATGTTTCTTTAGTATTAATGCACGTGCACCAAGGAGCTATACTTAAGCTTAAGCCATCTTTTATTTAAGTTTAAGCCCCGGAATACTGCGACAGGTATCTAACACATCTAAAATTCACGAAAGTTCCGTAAAAAAAACTATCCCCGGGCGTTTGAATAATGTAAGCGACGTGATCGCGAATATCCATAATATCCACCGAATATCGCGAATATCCACCCATGACTCCTCAAAAATACATTTTTGTACCCATTTTATTACGGATACCCTTCGGGCATGTATCAGCCTACACATGATTCAAGTATTGAGTTCGTGATGGAAAAGCAAGAAGAAAACAACGGCTTCATTTGCTTCACTCTGTCAACCAAGGAGGAAATACGAGCGGAGTTAAACAACAAACTATTCAGGGCGCGGGTCGACCGCGACATATGCAAATGAGCGCTATAGGACCTATGTAAAGAGAAGAAGTCGAAAATTTCGGAGGAGCTGTTAGAAGACAGGCACTATAGTGTTTCAGGGTAATGAAAAGCTTTCAGATAGCGAATTTAAAAAAGAACAGAACGCGGATCCGACTATAGTTCGTAAATTCCGGAGGAATTGCCCATAAGTTTTCAAATAACTTAGGTTTAATGTTGGCTACACAGCGCAACTCGAGAAGTCGTCGCGACTTGAAGAAAGAGCACAAGAAAATGTATACAGACGTAATTTCAGGGGAACCACTACATCCTCTTTCCAAGGCTTCTTTGTGCACGTTTACATAAGATACGGCAAAAACAGACACGAAAGCGATTACGCTGAGTGGCAAATGCTAAGTACTCCACGCAAAAGTGCAAGTGCATGCACAGGATTTCTCCGCTCGTCAATAGAAGCTTTGAAGGCTTTCATAGAGGATTCCAAACAAATATAGGAAAACAAACCAGGCATAAGCGCGAAGATGTACTGATACTTATATTCACCGACTTGAAATACTCTTAAACTTGCCGCTGTTCTTCAAAACTTGTTCCGAGGTACACAGCAGAGAATAAATTGAGCCTTTTTTCTTATGACCTATATTCAGAAATACAGAGGATATGAAGAATCACAGTCTTACACTATGTAATAACTGTTCGAGCAAAATCGACAGCACTATTCGATAGATCTTCCGCCAGATAAACAATTAAGCCCCTATCAAAAAGAATATTGGCCTATAGGAAGTTAGGGAAAACTACGTTAAGTACAATTCGGAAAGCACGAATTCCTAAGTAGCTATTATCGTTCTTTTGATACCTAATTTTCCATATCATAATCAGGCTTGCCGGCCAAATAATCTTTAATAAACTTGCAGTGCACTTCTGGGGAGAAGTAAATAGCTTTAACTGCTGGATCTTCCTTCATTTTCTTACCCCATGCCAACTATCAAAATGACAACGTAGTTAAATTTTTTAGATTTATTTATACTTTACCATTTTGGGAAATTTGTCCTGATCAAAGTCAGCACCTTCCAACATAATGCGCGCAGCAGGTAAACGTTCACACCATGGCCAAATCATGTAATCCAGCATGCCGGGTTGATCACCTGTAAACCGGTTCCGTTGAGTTATGTATAATTCTCAACGGAAGTCGCGCAAATGAAATTACCTGCAAAAAATGTGCTGCCTCGTTTAGTAAGTTCCGTTTCAAAAATGGCTATACCGTCGGCTAGCTCGGCTAACAACTTCTCGCGCGTTTCTTGATCTTTGCTATGGTAGAGCTTGTACAGTGGAACTGTTACCTAATTAAGAAATGTAATGGTTATATAACCCTGTACTTTATGTATTAAAAAGAGTCTACTTGCTTTATTAAAAAGTTCCATAAACATTCGATCTTGAGCCTTTCGCACTAGATCCTTCGAGTGCAAAGGTCTCTCAGGATAAGCTTCATCAAGATAATCGGCTGTGATTAGACTCTCAAAGATCAGCTCACCGCCGAGCAGGTCCAAACACGGTACTTTGCCTAACGGATTCTGGGCAAAATACCATTCTGGTTTACTCATCAAGTTTATATTCACCACTTCGTACCTTTCAAATACGCCTTATAACACGTACTTAAATAAAGTTAATTGCATGTTATTATACTTTATATTTTTTGCTTCAAGAACCAGCCGGGTACGTTGGGCATAAGGGCAATACCTCATGCTATAAAGCCGCAAAAGTGCCGGATTATTTGGAGCAGCAGAACCTGCGGTATATCATAAATGAAACATCGTTTTGAATGAACCTCTCTTCTAGTTATCGATCTAACAACCCAACTATAGTCAATACTAAATTTGACCTTGATCAACAAGTCTGTTTGGATTACTGGGCTCGTAGTAAATAAGCTTAGAAATTAATTGATAGAAAAAATATACCTGCCGCCAGATGTTGAGTTTCTGTTACCGGTGGCATAGCGGCGGTAGACACGAATCGAACAAAATTCGGTAAATTTAATCTTACGACGTCTGAACGTCTTGTTCTGAACACTTGAATGACTCGACACACCATAGTGTGTTAGCGCTATATAGGGGTTACGCAGTGCCCAGGGCTCGATTATGTGTTTGTCATCCTTTGGCTATATCTCCCTTTACGTTTCGGCAGTAGCTTTAGTGACGTGTGCTCTTAGACCCCAAAATGAAAGTCATCATGCAACGTTGCATTTGTTAGTTCCGGTCCATTGCATACTCTCGGACATGAAGGTTTCGAGGCATAGATCAAACAACAATCAAGAGGGGAAAAAGTACTATATACAAATGTTTTGAAATTCGCTGGAGATATCGGTAACGTCAAGTGCAGTTATGCTTAAATAACACAAAAATCACTAGATAGAGCCATTACACATTTGCGCATAGCAGAGGTGCATCCCGGAAACGTACATGGAAAGCTGCAGCAAGCACGAAACTGGTGCTGCTCGAGTTCGACTCGGCTTGACGAATCAATTATGTAAATAACCAGATCAGGCTAGCCAGCTACGGCGTAGTGCTTGACGATGAGGACCTCCGGATTTGCTTGAAACAGGGGCGACACACTGGGACTTCTTTCTTGTTGTCATGCCCCGGTAAAGATGTTTGTTTGTCGATGCATCTCGTACAAAATACGTCGCCGCACCCCCAGCAGTGTGACTGTTAAAAGAATTAAAAGTTGCAGTGTTTTCTCGGATATTTTGCTTTGGAAACTGACCTTTTTGCTAAAATGATCGAACGGAGTTGAACAAACACATTCTCGGATGTTACGCAAGCTTTTCCAATCCAATGCAACAGACTTTAGCTCGTAATTTAACTGTTCAACCGAAACCATAGATACTTCTACGAAGACCGACTCGCCATTGGCGTAATTGGATGATAAAGGATGATCAAGGACAGTTTGCAACCCTAAACTCTCCAATTTCTCGTTTAACTGCCCCTAAGAAATTCCACCCCGAACATTAATACTAGTTTGATCATCGCTGTCATAAAGACTATCCTAAAAGGTTTTTAAAAACAACTTCTTACTGTGCTTTCTGTAATGCTTTTCTCTTCTGACATTTTGTTATCGTCATTATTGGAACTCTGGACTTCCAACAATTTCTTCAGTGCCATAATTCTCTGTCAGACAGAATCTCCAATAAGACGTAAATCATATTTTTGTAGAACTACTTGCCTTCTGCAAAAACGTAATGTGTTCCTGTAAGGAATTCGAATGATCCCGTGCAGCTACAGCCACGTCTCCTAGAGATTCCCTCGGATGTACACCACTTTCGAACCGACAGTACAACCCGCGCCAAAATCTACGAGTTTTCAATTTTTCTGTTTAGATTTTTTAAAATATAAATTAGAGCATTACTTGATATTTTGAGGAACAAGATTTGGTGTCAACGTTTTCTCATACGCTTCGACGCTGTACAAAGGGTTTACATATTGTTGGCAACGAGTCGAGACGTAACCCCATAATGAATATGACGTCTCATCCAACCTACATAGTAAACGAAAAATTGGTTATACAAAGTCTGCTGGACAAAACTGCACAATACTTGAGGTCCAGACGATCCTTTTCGCAGTTGCCAACAAAAGTCCCAAACTGACATGAGTAGACATGGTCGTGAAGAAGCAACAAGAAGCGTTCGTTAAATTGGAATGCTGAGGGAAACATTTGGGTCAGTTGCCAAGTACAATCGATCAACTGAGAGAATATAGGAGACACTTCTTTGCCATCCCCTTGTAGAAACCCACAGCGATCCGTGAACTTGTGACCAAATGCTAGCCATTCCTTCTCTATCAAGGCCTATACCCACGGATAGTCAAGTTTTTGCTCTAAAAAACTTGCGTATACAATCTTACTTGGTAGCCTTGCAAAGTTCTGTAGTACGGATCCAGCAACAAAGCTGCTAAAGAACAAACTTGTGCGGTGCGGTCCCAGCCATCCGAACAATGTACAATTACGCTTACTCCGTCATCTAGAGCTCTTGCTACCGCTGAAGCTGTTTCAAGAACGGATTGAATATGTCGCAACCAACCACTCGACTGTAAACCCGCCCAAAACGCCGCCATTGATGGCGTCTTTAGTTCACAAGCTATACAAAACAAACTGTATGATCGAATCTGTGCGCGAAGAAAAGGCACAAAACTTACTTTCCATCAGTTTAGCTAAACTGCTACGCATCACATGGATGTTCTCAATCCCCCAGAACTGAAACTTGATATTATCGTAAAAATTCTCATTCTCATAGCCTTTGCCAGCTGCACGGTTGGCCATTGCATTGATCTAACCAAGCGGGTTTTAGCCTCCCAACCCAAATTAAGCGATAAAAAATAAGTACCCTTGGTCTTGTATCCACGACGTACATAAATTTGGAATTAAAGTTGCTCTGCAAGATGCAAGTCAAAAGCTGCTCGTCTTCGATGCAACGGGCACTAAACCCTGACAGAGGCTGACTACAGCGGCACAAGGCTGCCTGTTAAAAAAATAAAATAAATACTATTAGGTCACTAGCCAATTTAATGTAGTTTTAATTAGCAAGTCTTACCCCATTTTGGTGGTAATACGAAAGAACAGGCAATCTGCCTTTACTTCTGAAGTTGGCACTGCCCATCAGAACAACTGCTGAGGCGGACTTGGGCACGAACAGGTCTTGAGGGTACGTATCACATAACTAGGTTAAGAGGAAAATGACTTCAAATTGCTTCAAACTCTCAATTTGCAAACGAAGGAAAATACGTACTTCATAATTCTTGTTCAACGATGTTAAGACCCATTGCTCATTAGGAATTCCCATTCTTTGAAACTCAGCTTGGAGATGGAAAAAGTGCCAGCCAGCCTTGCGAGGAATGTCTTCTACACTTGCCGTATAATGGAAACAGTATAGGTCTTGCATGTGCACTACAAAGACAAGTATTATTAACTTCCTAACAAACGCTTTTTCCTAACAAGCCTTACTTGGTTGAGCAAGTTGTTGCAGACTTGTGTACAAATCATGGCACTCGCGTTCTTTGGGTACTATGAACGTAACAAACTGGAACGTTTTGCATCGAATGTGTAGTGGCGCGCCTAATGTCGAGAGGGGTAACTTCTGCACTGAAGCTACGTGGGTAAGGAGGATCTAGGGCAATAAAAAGGAAGTGGACAAGGTTATAGCACCATTGTTAAGGAAGAGTGACTATTCACGCTACTTTTGGGGGAAAAAACCTCCCGCGTAGGGCGATTTCTTCAGAAGCTAACGCGAAAGTATTATGCTATAAACTCGATGAAAGCTCAAGCTTACCCAAGTTTCTTTTTTCCCGTCAGGGTCTACGAATATCAAGTGGGTAGTCGTCAGATACAGTGTGCCAGTTGACGGCTTCCGGCTGTTGTAACGATCCAACATTCGGACATTTTCCAACTAAAAGGAATGGATAAGAATACATTATTCATACATAAATACATGAAAACAAACAAAAAAACACAATGACAACTCAATTATGTGTTGCGTTTGTTAAAGAACCCCGCAAATGTTTAACACCTTTTTACTGTAGAAGAGTCCTCGTACTAATTTGGGCTTTTCTCGAAGCCAATCCCTTATACGATGTATGACGGAATGAGTTTGCGGTAGGCTAACATCTAACGACGGTTGCTTCTGGGGCGAGTTTAAGCTCGATGACCGCGTCTTCCATGCTACTTTGCTGGGTATAAACTTGGTATCGATTCCTCCTTTTTCGTCCCTCTGGTTAATTTCGCTTTTACTGTTGAACGTTTGGCTCCGTGATAATTTCCCATGACAATCGATGAGCCAAATGCTCTTTTCACGCTGCTGCTGCTGCTCCGGAACATCGACAAATTCCGGACTTAAATCTGCGCATTTCTTGCCAACAAAAGACATGGATACGGGTAAAGATGGCAGCATTGGACAAGATCCCAAGTCTGAGAAATTTGCCAACTTTTTAACCACTTGCGACCCAAAAGAATGCATAGAGTGAATACTGTAGCGTTTACGGGACACGGGCTCACTGGAGCACTCTTCACGTTGACTGGATAGCACCTCCATCCTGGACGAATCAAAGCTACAACTAATTGGCGGAAGCTCGTATGTGAGAACCTGTAAGAACGCTTTACGAAAGACAACAATGCAAAGATCTCCTTCAGGTTGTGAACGGCAGCTATAGGGTTCTGACTCAGCCACTATGACAGTACCTAGCCCCCCACAGTTGCGACGTTAGCGACCGAAAGACCCCAATATCAAGAGCTGCCTGCCCAGATCGATAAGCTGACGTAAAACGCGTCCAGTCACTATGTTTGCTACGCTAAGGCGCAAGTTCTTTGTTGAGCTATTACGAGAAAAGGGATGCAGTTAGGCACAGTACTATCAAGTGGAAAGTCAGGTTGAATATTAAACATAATGTTCGCATTTAAGTTTAAAGGACTACGGGTATAAAAATCGACTTCAACTACGGGCTACCGCTTGCAGACCTTTTAGTCATGGCGAGAGACCCTTCCGGAAAGTAACCAATCTAATTTCCAACGACACGCATGATCTTCTGACCTTTCACGATTTAAAAATTCAGGTTTACGCCCAAGCCATATTAATAAAATAAACGTCTTTGAATTTTTCGACTTTATTCTAGATGAATAAATGCAAGCATTTGCAAGTTTAATAATATTCGTTTGAATGTCTACACGCCGCAGAAAATACGGATGGCTGCGAAGTTACAAGTGTCAAAAAAACAAATTTTCCATGAAATCCCCCACGTTCTTGATACGCAAAGTATAATATAATAAGCCAGAAGAAATTTCAGAAAGTTTGAAGTACGAGGAGGTAATCCAGCGAACTTAAAAAAACTGTCCGGAAATCAAACAATGTATTAACTTTCAAAAGCATTGGTCTGAACTCAGATTTGATCATCTATAACATCAGCTTATGTTTTCCTTCCAAAGCGAAAGCGCTCTGTCGAGAATTATGTAACTGCAGTTTTAAATATTTTTGTCTTTTTTCTAGCCGCTTGAATCATACGTTCCTGCACGAAGGCTTTTGCGAACCACTCCACTCTTAATAATAAGTACCTTAATTACCGGCTTGAGAAAGTCCAAGTGTAGTAGGACGACTGTACTACATTCCTTTTAACAAGTCCGCACTATTTATGGCCGCATGGCGTAGTGTCGTAAAAGTGTTATAACACGTACTTTATTACTTTGTCTTTAATTAATCAGCAATTTATTTATATAGTTAATAATTAGCTGACAGCCTGTGCGAATTTGTTAACATGCATTCTCTGTTACAATAGCGGAATATTATTAAAAAAGTGACTTCTCGTGGTCGATCCTATTTTTACACCGTGTGGAGTACATCGAATAGCTGCAGCAGTTTAGCTGTCCGATAAATTAATGTTTATAAATTGTATGGCTTTGTTCTGATCCTTCTGACTATAATTACAAATTACGGGGGCGTTTTCTCTTATGGTAAAGCTTCTCTATTGAAGCTATATGATTATAGGCCTCTTCTGAATTCCACTGTAAAACAATATTAAATCTTAACGATAAATTATTCAACGCATTATTTGATTAGTAAAAATGATAATGAATCCTGTGTGACACCTCTTTTGAAATACTGAACCTATGAGAAGGTAATAATATTGCCTATATTTATTATATTATATTGCCATTGGAAACGAGACAACCATAACCATTGCAGCAGGTACCCCCCAGCCTCTTATGTCTTAAGCAATTTTAAAAAATGCACAATTAATAGGTAACGCAACGTGGTAAACACGACAAGCGAAACTTACCTTTGGTGTTTTTATAAGTTCCATGACTAAATCGCGATATAAAGCAACGATATCCCACAGTTTGGCGCTTCAAAATAACTTAACTGATTACAATGCTTCAAAGTAAACATCAGGATCAGCCAGCAAACTACGTCTGCAACGCGAATGAAGAATTGTTATATTTTGACGAACGACGAACACCAAACACGAATGCTCAAGTAGAACGTAGAACTGAAAAAGTAACCCATACAACCGCGCTAGTAGCGGCCGTTGTAAAGACGATACATTTGGCGCTGCTGATCGTAGCAAAATAGCGGGATGTCCGAATCCGAAGCTGGGCCGAGAGGCACGTAGTTGAAGATCACAGAAAAGAAGAAATAGACTGCTATTAAAGATTTGTTGTGTCCAAAGCCAACTTTTTATTCGTTTCATAAAATATAAAACTAAAACTAACTGCGATTTTCGTGTTGTTTTAAAGACTAGACATACGACATAAGTTTCCGGGGTATACGAAGTTTTTGGTATAACATTCTATAACTGGTGCTTTCAACGAGACGGACGGACGGCATTAATGAACAATCACATGCTTTCTGAGTCCTTTGGTTAAGACATAGAACAATTAGCTAGGCAGCTCGGGGGACACTATTTATAGAAAGATATTTTAGCGTAGCTAGTTAAAATGCCCTGTTTTATATGACTATAGCATCGGCAAAGCATCCGAATAAATTAAGTACATAAGTCTATAAAATAATACAATTTCGTACCACGCCACAATTGAGCGTCAATACAGCCCTGAGCCAAAATACTAAAATATAGCGCAGAGTGTGCTCTCACGTTCAGTCTTTCCGAAGCTAAAACCAGAACAACAGGACTCGTCAGAAGATGCAACCGGCAACATATATTCGCGATCTTGGAGGATCATATCTGCATTTGATTTGACATCTCCGTTGCTGGCTGCACACACTTTAGCATCAGACAAACTCCCACGTTGGCGCAATTGATTAGCTAATTCCTTTAAAGCTGGTGCTGCAGCGGCGTTCAAAGATAGCGGAAGGCTGCTAATTCTTTCATCCAACTTGTTCGTCATGGGTGTAATATAAGCATGACCATGTGGGCATAAGTGAATAAGGCCGTGAAATTCCTGTATACTTAAATTGGGTAGACACGGGCCGTTTACGTTCGGCGGTTGCTGAGCAGACGAAGTTTTGCTATCACTCTTGGCTTCGTTTGCATGGCTGCCTTCCTTATTGTCATCCTCGGGTTGAGGTAAAATAAAGCCAACAGTACGACTGACGCCTTGTTCGGAGCCTGTCAACTGTCTTGAAGCCTGCTGCTTTATCAGTGGTGGCTTTTTGCGCTCGTCTGATACCATCAGCGAGGCTGGAGTGACGAGGCATGTTCTCAGTGTGGTTTGATTGCATGGATTTTCCACGAAAGACTCGGTGTTGAGAGTGTCATTCTGCGGTTCTGTTTTTTCTGATGGAGTTGGCAAGTTCTTTCGCGGTGGCGGAACTAGTGCTCGCTTATGGATATGAGGTGATTGTTTGGATTGCGAACCGTACGACTTCCTGCTCTCTGGGGAAGTCTGCTCTAACTGTTGCTCCATTTCCGCTAGACTACGACGCCTTTGTTCAGGCATTCCCAAATCTATTTCACCCGGACAAGCGCTATTTTTTTATTGACTTATACAAATCATGTATAACATGTATGATTACTTGGTTGTACTAAATGCGCTGGACTAGAAGAAAGCGAGCCCACATGGGATTTTCTGGCAACGTCTTCCAAAGTGACTGGCGAATAACCCCGACTGGCTGCAAAATCAGTAAGCGGTGACAGCGGTGTTACGCTTGATTTATCTTGTCGTGGGTTGTTTGGCCGCCCAGTTTTTCCAATCAGCCAATAAGTTTTCATCTGACCTAAATTAACGGTACCACAACTTGGTATAAGAAAGGAAGGCTATAAAGCCATAGTTATACCTTTTCCCTTGACCACAATCTCCCCACGCTCACAGACACAGTACTCCTGACTAAGTAGTTCTTTGGTCGTTTGAGATACATGAATTTTCATTGATTCACTCGTTGACTCCATTCTCGAAGCTAATAAAAAAATTAAAAAAATTCCGGGATTAATAGCAACTAGTTCCTTTCAAGAATCAAGAGTACCAGTGTTCACCGAATCCCCGAAAAGGCAATACCGAGGCATTTTTAGACCCACAACTCCAGCCACTACGGTTCCGGTATGCAGTCCAACACGAATCCTCAAATGCTGACCTATTAATTTGAAGTTAGTATTTAGAAAAAAAAAATTAAAAAAAAGAATACCAGTTGAAGGGTCTTTCAGATCTTTAATTGCATCTACCATATCCATGGCCATGTCGCATACTTTATCGGCATGAAATACGTCTTTGACAGGTGCCCCTCCGACGACCATATAAGCATCACCAATAGTTTCGACCTAAAGTTAGAGATATACGGTGCAATTGACAGCCATTGTTTAACTCTCCCTACCTTGTAAACTCCATTAATTTCAGTCAGCCGATCAAACAAGGAGTACATCGCGCTACATTTCAACCGACCGTTATAAATATATTTAGCACGCAAAAAAAATTTACTTGAGCATAGAAACAACTTCCATAGGCGAAATGCGGCTGCAGATTTCTGTGAATGTCACCACATCGGAGAATAGAATTGTCACAGAATCGAAAACCTAAGTGAACGCGCAGTTATACGTGATCGTCCAACGTTAAGCAAGTGTTAGTATTAACCTGGCACGTGTCAATGGGGTTTTCCCCTTTGCGTAGTCGATCAGCCACTAATTTGGGAATCATCTGATAAAGGAGCTCATCGGTCCTACGCATTTCTTCGTCTAGTTTTTTCATGGATTCTTCTAGCTTCTTGGATTTCTGCTGTTCTTGATCCAACGCCAACTTGAGTTCAACGGACTGCTGAGTACCTGCCATCATAAGGTCCCTGTAGGCATACAAACCATTGGATTATGTCCATGAATATCGAGATCAATATGAAGTTTATGCGCTTATTATACCTAGAAAAGTCATGCATGGAAAGATCATTGATGTACAGTCCTGTAGCAACCATAGCATCCAAGTCAGGCATGATGGGTGTACCCAAGAAAATTATCATTCGCCAATCGTCCATGTACATCATTTGGCCTGTAACAAGGGAAAATTGCCAAACAATCAGAATCCAATATGACGCTTTATCGATGGCAATTTCTAACCAAGACTTGTTTGCCAGACGTTTTTGCTACGCAAAGTAACTCGGGACTTTGTAATAAAGTTTATAAGTTATGCAAGAAACATGTTTTTCGTGTACACAACTCTGCCATCATAATATTCATCCTTTGGCCTTAAATTAGTTATCGTTTCGTTGCCTCTCCAAAAAGTTCGTAATACAGTACATGTTGTTTGTGTTCCTGGCATTTGGTATTTCTAATCTATTTTCCAAACATTTCTACTCCAAAGTTTGTACGGAATAAATTGAACTTGCTCTAGACAAAAGCTTATAGACATTCACTCTTACCTTTGAGATGAATTTTTGCTTCCTCCGATTTTTCCTCGTCCGAAGAAGAGCCGCCCAGACTTTCCTTACTTTTGATTCCTTTTAGTGGAGAAACACGGTCGACTGCAACAAGCTCAAATATGTTGTTGGTACGATTGAGAATCTACACCAACCAAAACAGAAAGCGAAGCAAATATCAGTCGGCCAATTCATTATTTTTGTTCCTCGCCCTTTTTAGAACGCCGTCCGTACTCTACTACAGCTTTAAAGCAACGGAAATTTTGTTTAATGGGAATCGGAAACTTGTAAAACTTTACAATCTAGTAAACTTCTTACAATATTATAGTCAGCGGTGCTTAATTATAGACTTTTGTTTTTAAAGTAGTTTCGTTTCAAGATTGACAAGAAAAAGAGCTTATTATTGTAACACTAATAATCATCTCCAAGCGTAAATAAAATTCAGACTTCTTTTTACCGAATTAAACTTGAACTCGATGAGTGGCCGGATGAGATCGAAGCAGTCAATCAGTTTGAGGCCGGTCAATTGAGGCATGATTTGCATAAGCGAATTGCCTATGCTCCTAATGGTCATGTCAGATCTAGAAAGAGGCAAGGTATAGACATAAAGGAATGAGACTTCCTTGTGTGTGAGGGCTCGGATCCAGTTCATGCGATACAAAAAAGGTTTATACCCGAAGACGATACTAAAAGGGAAAATCTCGAGAAAAACGGAAGATCTAATTGGCAAAGCTAACTCTTCCCGATGGAAAGAGTGGCTTTCCACGAAGGCGCTATTATCGAAACGGAGCTGGAATGTCACGATGTTCGTGTCCATGATCACTTCTTCTTTAACTAGTTGGATTTCGACTTCCGTGTCATAGAACTGTTTACCAACCTATAAGATAAGAGGAAAAATATCGATAAAATACACGGCTATAAGACAAAGTCAGATCCAAAAACCCTGGCTCTATCGAAAAATGACTATATTCTCGATTCCATGGTAACCTCCAAGAAACCGAGTATGTTATTTCCCCTTGCAGATTCGTCGCAACGCGAATAAATCCACGGAACTTTCGGCGTAGTTCGTGCAAAAAGCTAATCCGCAGCTCGACATAAAGCTGAGTGGCTGCAGAGTAAATGGGGCTGGTATGGAAAAGGTAGAACTGTCTGTTCCTACTCCAAAAGGGAAAAATATACATTCTTGGCTGGCCTGAACGGAAAAACCAAGATCTAGGGGGTTAAAAAAAGAAGTAAAGGAAGCGCAAATCTAACGTAAACGGGATTCCTGCCAACAAAGCCTTTGACGACGCTGATTTCCTTGTCACGGGTTTGATTACTCTAACTTGTGCGTTACCTTTTTTTTTTTATTTGAGTTCAGATGCGGTGAGGCCTTACAAAAGGGGCATTGAGTTTGAACTCGGAGGGTGAGTCCCCAAAACCTTCATTTGATTTCTTGAGAGGACAAAACCGAAGGCTGCAAACTACGTAATAAACTCACTGAACCCAAGCAGAACGTCCAGTATAAAGACCCCGATTCCGAGGAAGTAGTGTCAACATGCCAGGAATGCAAAAAAATCAAGATTTATTCTTACTTGCGAGATAAGTCCCATTGTATAATAGACGAATCCTCTGCGTTTGGAACGATAATGCAATGTCAGGCCCGTGCTCGACTCATTTTCACAGAAAAATGAAGGTGCCCTCATTCTTGGGTACGAGAACTTGAGGTATTCGTGCAGATTGTCCAAACCTGAGAAAAACAGAACGTTGAGTAGAAGAGCTTTCAAATCCTTCCGTAGACTAATGAATCAGAGTCAAGACAATTGCAATCTCCAGCTTCAA
>RJJA01000058.1:0-27892 GCA_003724045.1 Lepidurus arcticus | reverse complement strand
TTGTTAAAACTTTATAATACTAACTCAGTAAATCTGGATGGCTTTTTACAGTTTTATATATTATTTATCTGCTCAAAAAACAAAGTTTCTTGCGTGTTTTCATACAACTTTGCTTGGCAATGTAGTAAATTACACAAATCACAACAATCAAAGGTCTCAAATTCAATCCTATTTGAATGGCACAAGTCAGACCAAATCAGACCAAACCACACCCCCAGTCAGTGCTTTTCTTGATTTTGAATGGTGATTTTTGATTTTGAATGGTAGTGTGAACCACCCTTAAGGGAAATGACGATATTCTGGCTGATAGTCCATAGTTATATGAAGAGAGTCATAAGTTATGAAGAGAGAAAAAAAAAACGCGTCATGTTGAGCTACGGGCATTTCTCCAAAGCATCCCCCCTCCCTTGGCACACAAACACTGAAGTCAGTTGAGCTTGGTTTTGGAATGCGTCTGCGGATTAGAGGTAAAAACTACGCAGTGTCCCCCATATTTGGTACTCGGAAGCCAAAAAACAACAACTAGAACATGTTGGCATGGGAAAAATTCTTTTCGATCCCAAACAAAACAGCAGGCTTGTTTACCAGACACTAATCCACCGCGCCACTTTAGTTAAATATAAACCATGTTGGAGGAGGACCTTCCCCTACCGGTGCCATATCGTACTTTACGGGATCTGCCGATTATATACTATCGTATGTGGCCAAGTGGTTCTTCTTAAAGCCAAAATTACCGACACTGACCACACAGTTATAAGAAACCTGTCAATCTTGCAATCTACACAAGTCCTTTAAAAATAACGACATATTTACCCAGCGTAATAATCTACGCATTTTTAATCAAAGAAACTCACATTGTAATCAACTATAACTAAAATAGATCGGTTTCATCGCTCCACCATAGCAGCAGACTATCTATACTGAATAGACAATGACTTCCCAAAAGATGATTGGAGGAAAACATATATTTACAGGTGTTCCTCATCATCAATGGGTTCTATACCATATTGAACTGGACAAAGCATTATTCTCACCCATATGAGGAAACCGTGAAGGAAAGACAAACAGAAACTATGGTGGAAGCATCTCGATTGAGAATTGCAGCCTAGGGCAACCATAATCCTTTCACACGACGCTGAGAGCCATGCCATTGACATATAAGCTTCTAATGGCGTCTCTGCCAAATCGTGATTTAGCTTAAGGTATAAAGAGTTGACCAAATGCAATCGGAAGTCAAACTTTTTAAGGGGTACGCTAATTAACCACTCAGACTATAGTTGTGTGGCATACAAGAAAAGGAAAACCTTATAGAGCAAAACAAGGTATAAGGTACCGAAAGAGGCAATATTTGTGAAAACCTTAACAACCTTGTCGCCCCAGAAGTAATTAATTAGGAACACACATTCAGACTGGCATTCAAGGGTAAAAAAAATGGCAACCAAGGAATCAATTATATTTTTTTCACTATAGTTATATAGTACGGAAGCTTTCTCAATTTGTTTACATGCGTTGGGTTGCACTGGCGAACAAGACAAATCAACAGCAAGCTATCATTGGATTTGGCCTACAAATTACAGATCCAATTAATGCAATATAATTTGTTGCTTTCTTGGCTTCGTAAAAGTTATTATACATATTGACGTGACCCGTGTATGATATTGCGTGCGAAGAAAAAGTCGAAAATGTTCATTTAGAATTCTACGGATGAACGGTGAATACGAAACTAGGATTATAAATTGCGTTCCCTTTCCCTTCCACATTTGCTGATTCGGAATTTTTCGTCCTCCTTTCATTTCGTTTTCAAGTATAACGATACGATATCTATGCGCTTATCAAACATATACCTAATTATAGCCACAACAACCTCACTAATTGTGACAGCAAGACACGATGCAATTTAATGAAGTCTGGGCTATAACCACCCACCATATTTCCGAACCCAATATATCTAAAAAAAACTAAAAAAAAAAAAGAAAAGAAAAAGAAATCCAGATACGCAAGCTTGCTCCTTCCATTCAAAAAAACAAAGGCATCGATTTTGGCACCCTGCTTGATCTGCTTTAAAATTCAAGAAGGCTTTATATAGACTGAAGGGAAGAGGATTGCTTTTCATACCCTCGATTACACTCTAAACATAAGCCTATCTTTCACTAGACAAAGATAAACAATTGCAGCAAAATGCTATCAAATATAGCTTAACTAATTGCTCGCTTATTGACGGTTTTACTGCTAATGTTTTTGCTGCCTTCTGCTGCACAACAACAATCACCTGTTGCCGCTGCTGCCTGCAGAGAGAACCCATAGAAAACCGATACGCAAGTGGAGGAAATAAAGGTTCCATCAAAATGACACCAAGATCGATACAGACAGCCAACACCAGTAAATTGCTACGGGCCATTAATGAAACCTTTATTAATGAAACCCAAGCTTTAATCACTATATAGCTAGAACGACATTGATAATGAGGCTTAGCAGACATGCTTGTTGAGTGAGAATCAAACCCGATACGGGAGAAATATCGCGGGATCAAAACTGAACGATATTGAAATCAAATCACTTACACAAGTCAAAAAGTCTTTCCAGTGTGATTCTACGGTTACTTGGACAACTCCAGTGGCTTCACTTGGGTTTCACATCACAACTACTTACGAACTCTTAGCTTCATTTCTTTTGAGTGAGTATAATTTACCCAAGCATTTACCGGAACAGTTTGTATGTATTGTTTCAATGAAAAGCTAATGTACTATCAAGCAAAGAACAATTGCAGAATTCACCCAGTCCTTGTTGTCAGACTACACTTGAGAGACTGAAGGGATACAAAGATTCCTTGCGCCTTCTATACTGCTTTACCGTGCTCGGATGCTGGGTGCTCTCCGCACCAATGGCACCACGCAACAACGTACAGAGATAAAAAGGAGGACGTAAAAAAAGTTTACACCGCACAGCTTCGGCGTAAATAATACGCCAGGAAACTACTGGCTGCTACTTGGCTTCGCTGGCGCATTTCGTAAGACCTTTGCACATTACGGCCCATATTTGGAAAAAATAACCTGTCATCGTAATTGGGAAATGACACCACATGCTTCTCGCCTACTCTACTGCTCTCCTTTGTAGCTACTCGGTTGATACGGGACAGAACGTAGCTTTTGCATAGACAGAAAATGTGACTATAGCCTACCGAAATACGGTATTTCTTCTATACGATGTTGCTATACCTGCCTACACGCAGCTTTCTTCATCTAATTAGTGAGCGCCTACTGTACCAGATTCCGAGCGGCAAAGTTCGTCGTCCAGGAACCGGAACAATAAACCTTTTCCTCTATTTTTTCCCTCCTTTCAGAATCTAACTCCGAGTCAGTCAACATCGAAGCTCTCCTTTTATTCCAGTTCGAGCCTAATTAATGCAATGAAACCGTCGAACTTCAATCTAATGATTTTGATTAGAAGCTTCGGTCTCTCACACAGAACGCCTACCGTGGACTGCAAAAAAGAAGTTACTTTTTTAGTTGGTTTGTGACAGAACTTTCGTGTTCTAGGCAAAGCAAGTTAATTTACCGGAAGGATGCAGGATATCTGTCTTTATAGTGATTGAGAGTTCGCATTGCATACAAAAAAATCTCGTTCCAAAGCACGCCATGTCGTGCTCACCTTGGTAATTAATTCGATCGCTTTTAGCAATTATCTTCCATCAGAGTTGACCTAAACGAAGAGAATCAAGATGCTTGTTTCCCGTTGGCTTTAGGGCTTATACGCCTCTTTCTGCATTTCCCGGTGCAACAACAAAACAAATTTATATATCCAAATAAGTCAGCATTATTATAGGACTAGAGCTTCTTCAGATTTTACAGTTTTTCACAAGATGGAGGTTGGAAAGCAACCAATGAATTTAAATTTGGAAATTCAATACTTACGGCTTGCAGATGAATTGATTAATTGACACACAAAAGAAAACTAAGCGATGAAAAAACATGCTAGGCTGTTAGGCTGTAAAACTGCGAAAGAATGAATACTCGTGCTGGCATCTATAAAATTCTTCTGGGCATAGATAAACCGGCAGGATAAAATAAACCATTAAATCCCCGATAGGTGACAGGAATAACCTAATGCTCCTGCAAATTCTAAGCTTCATATTCGCTTTCTTAACCAGGAGGTGGCACCACATGCTGGGGAATAATGGGGTAAATTTCCTCCGAATAGGCGTCTTTTAGCCTCTTGGTTAATTTATAGAGTAGATGTTTGAAAACCCTGTTATGAAACAATTACAGGCTTCCTTTAACGAGGACTATACGGTCTGCTAATACACTTCGCTATTATAAGCGATGGAAACGACCAAACGTATAAAAATTAATTAATATCTTGAACGAAAGAGAACAGAGAGAAAAAATATCTTAAATTGTACGATTGAGATCGAATGGAGAGACATGGATGGGTTTGGTTGAATTTCCGAGCCCTTTCAATAAAATCGTAAACGAAACGCATTTACAGGACAGCCTGGTCGAAAGTCTACCTCGGATTTAAGACTAATTTCTGATAAACATGTTCGAAAGTAAAGAATGCACATGTATCACGATTTTATCTAACACGGAGACGGAAAATTCTGTACCCGACACCTTTCAAAGCTACTCTCGTTGCCCCCTTGCATCTCAAATCCTACAAATACCTGTAAGAGGTTAGGGGCAAGACATTTTCTTATAAATGTTCCTATGGTAACATGACGCCAAAAAAAAAGATTGCTTGGGAAAAGGCTCCATATACTTGCGTACCGGCAAATAAAAGCGATGGTAAATACCTGTAAGAGGTTGGGGCAAGACATTTTCTTATAAATGTTCCTGTAACATGACGCCAAAAAACAACAACGAGAAAATTGGTTGGGAAAAGGCTCCATATACTTGCGTACCGGCAAATAAAAGCGACGGTATATAAACAAAATAGAAAAGTGCAAGAGAAAACCAAGATGGAAATGCCGCGTTAAAAGCGATGGCAAACTACGAGAGGAGCATGTGTGCATGATGCGTGCGCCGGCTCAGACCAAGTATTTCTCTCTGGCATTAACAGCAGCTTCACAATGTCGGCGTCGTGTTCAACTCAATATGAATGTGCTCCTCTGCCCTTGCAGAGTAGCCTACAGTTTAGCTTTTCGTTAACCAACAGTTTTCTTTCTCTCCACTATGTGATGCTAAGATAGCGCGCGAGTTTTTTTCGCTACCACATTCCTGACGGATTGCTAGTAGCGATAATACGAACTTCAGTCGATATGATCTGCAAAATCATGTAAGTCCAAACTCTGACCTAAATTATTGCCCAATAAAAATAAGATAACCTTGTAAATTGTGTGACAGGTGTCAACTTGAAGACAAGGTCATTCTTGTAGTGAACTCTCCGCCGTGACAAGAGAAAAGTTATTTACGATCCTGTGGAAACTGTGTTCTGTATTGTCAGCCCAAAAGCAGTCGACACTCGCAAGTGCAGCGACAAACAGCCGATTCTTTCGTCACCCCCTAGACAGGAGTGCAACTTCCCGAAAAAGCTGTGCTAAATTAGTTATAGACACATAATAATCATGACCCTGCTCGGCTTTTGCTGTTGCTGGGTTTCCATCCGTAAAGGCAGTTTTGCCAGCGCAATTTACACGATGGTAAGCACATTCTTTTTCAATCCATATTGTGGTTCCCACGCTGTTGTTTGACGTACGGAGATTTGCTCGCCAATCTCCGTGTTAAGTGGAGAGCATGCGATGCAATGTGAACTTCATTGTTGAGATCCATAATCGCGCATGCAAAATGTGGACCCCACCTGGGACAGTTGGCTAAGAGCAGAAAAGGTATAAAGTACTCGGGTCGTTAAACTTTTTCCGTATCATATGTGTTATTCAATCCAGGTTCCCCAAAGACAAAGAATGCCCCACCCTGCTTTCATGCTCCAGTAAACAGCTTTATTGCGTTTAGGTTTCATAGACTCGGCAAGAAGCATTCCGCGTGCATGATTTTTCCCAGTTTGCGATGTGCTTGTTCGATTATCTACTTTATTCCTTATTACTTCGTAATACGGAAGTTGAGGACTCAATTATACATTGCTCCTTTCACATTGCGAATGACGAAGTACCAAGGTTACTGTTTAATTTGGCCTAACTTTATAAGCGCCGGTTAAAAGCGTAGCTTGGTATAGTTGCCGTAAGGACAAAGGGAGTTTAGCCCAAATTCAGTCAACTAATTTACATTCTTAATTAACAATATTTCTTCTCTGTTTCTTAATTCTCTCCCTCGTTTTTATTGTCTAGGTCTATTTCGCCCTCATAATCATAGTCATCGTAACATTCAACGGCGCTGACGAAGACTCCATTGCTAACGAACCAGATGCTATATTTTCGTCATTAGGAACTGACCCCAAGGGTAAAAAGAAATATTATGTCTTTGATCTTGTCCTAAATTACATCTGCAATCGAATCATAAAAATACGTTCTCCTTGCCTGTCGGTTGGAGAATACGAAGCCAATATAGCCCCTGGTAACCTGTCGATTCCAAAACTAGAACTAGAACAAAATTCGTTTATATAAATAGCTTTTGGTTCCCAAAATGAGTTCAGCTTCTTAATATTTGCTTATCTATGTGTTTTCAATAGTCACTCTGGCTATCAATATAGTCGTAGCTGCGTTTGCGGGGCTCGGAATAGTTTCTTGCTTCCTTCTTATGTACGGCTTGATCAAAGTACGTTTCTATAACGACCACTTATCGTTTCGGGTTAATTAGGCTTAACTAAATCTTTCATCTTGGCTATTCAATATTCCCTTCCAAATAGAAAATATCAGCGCTGCTTATTCCTTGGATGGCAGTCGTTTTCATAACCACGCTGGTGGACCTGTCTTACGTGTTCTATTTGATTGCTCTGGTAAAGTATCGACTTATCATTGCAATGAGCCCTGTAAACGCTTCTAACCTCGTTGTTTTTATACGAAGGTATCCTTTAACCCCATAACAGCTCTGCTCTTTGTGGGGGATTTTGTCCTGATCTTTCTGAACGTGAGTTTCTCTTGTAGTCTGCAACGTATTGTAACTATAACACAAACTCCTTTTTGATCAATAACAATGAAGGTTTATGCGTTGTTATGCGTCACATCGCAATATCAGGAATACACTTCAGAGGTTCACGCTGACATCCGCTCCCGCTACCGACCCAGCAACCATGTAAGTTACTTCTTAGTTTATCCCAAACTTATTGGAACGGCATTCTCGGCATTCACCTATGCTACTGCTCAGATTTTCGGAAACCGTAAAAAAAATACCGAAATCAACTTGACCTCCTTCAATCATCTTGCTTCGACCAAAAGCCCCGAGATATCTCCAAGACCAACAAGAACAGGGGCGCAAGGAAATGGCAAAAGAACAGTGTCTTTTGTCACCCATGTTTTGTGCGAGTGTGACGGCATGGAGCGTGATACAATTTACAAAAATGGTCCTTTATTGCAAGCAGATGTTAAAGGAGTTTCGTCTGGACCCCATTCTAAGAAACAAACTCATGAGTTATCGAGTGAAACAAGTGGTATTAAAACAGTAACTTGCGACGCAAATGTTCTCTACGACAACAGCAATTGTCGCCCCGAGTACAGCGACTCGACTCCACCGTTCCGGCAGCGAGCTCACACAACATCAGTGTCGTATCCCAACCAGATTAAGCTGTATGTGAATAACAATGAGAGCAAAGCCAGCACTACTGAAGATTTGCGCATTCTGCTCTTTCCACTCACCACAAATCACGTAAATGGCTTCAACAAACATGCAAGTGAGTTCTTAAATCACAATGCGTAGCTGTTTACATAACTTGACAATAGGGGGTTGCTGGCAAAACGGGGTAGAAAAAAGGCACACGCGAATGTGGAAATTTAAAGCCTTCAAATGATTAAAAGGTTATCTGTTATCAAGCTGTGGGTTAGTGTCATGTACCGTGATTAATCTTACGGCTATATTTACCACGAGGTCAGGCTAGATATGGAATCACGAATGATTGAGGTTCTTGGCAAGCAATCCTTTATGCAAAACAACACACAACAGTATATGTAGAAATACAAGCGGGTAGAAAAGAGAAAGGGACATCAACTTGAGACTTGAGAGACAGTGATCGATATGATGGATTTTTTTAAGACAAGCGTTGTTTGAAAACACTATAGCGAGCTTTTAAAGAAACTGAAGCCTAACCTTATTGCGATTGGCTCGGATACTTGGGTAAGATGAAACACGTATAGATTGGAAAAGAGAGAGACAAGAGAGTGGGGAAGGGGGAGAGAGAAAGGCAAAATAATACAGTTGGTGAGGCAAAGTAAAAAAATAAACACGAGTAGAAGCTCGTTAGGGTATCTAGGACGACTATTCAGGACTTATATGGTGACCTCTAAGAGACATCAACAGCATGGGATATGCAAAGGGTATACGCTTACATCAATAGTACAGGCGTGGCAAGCATTCCTTATAAGTAACCTTAATCCACAGCATTTTGAATAGGCCTGACTTGTATACTAAGCGCAACACCGTCCACTTCGGCGACCTCAGTGACTTCCCCAGCATCCGAAAACAATTATTTCCGTTCCGGGATCGTGGATATGTCGCTATTGCCCTCGTGTTCTTCGCCTTCCACGGGTTCAGGAAACGAACGTGTACCCGACTCGTGCCAATGGCACAGGCTTTCTCCTTGACCTTGGAAGCGATTCTTGTTCAGACTCTTCTTCCTCCCATCCCCCAAAAATAAAAAGATACTAAGAGTGTCATGATTATGTCCCCGAATGTGTCCTTTTAGCCTTCCTATTGGTGAAATTATACGTCAATTTTGTCTTCTGAATCCGGGAAAAAATAAAGTTTTGAAGAAACAATAAGACAATAACTATAACTCACGAAAAATTGTTTTATTATTAGATTTTACCCTATTTGAATGGAAGCTCAATAACAAATATAAATCAAGGGTAGTGCAAAAAGCGAAAGCCATTTTTTGCAAAACTTTTTTCTTTTGCAATACATCAGGGTCTTGCTCCCTAAGCAATGCAATGGACGGTCACTTTGAATCACTCTGAATCAACAAGGCTGGCTAGTCTTATAGCTGACGACTATGTACACAAGAAAAGCGCGTATAATATCAACACATTATCACCCAGGAATTTGGTGCAATCAACGGTCCAACACCAAGCTAACAAAAAAAGGACACAATATAAAGTAACAGCAAGGACAAGTTTGCAGAAACCAAAAAATTACATATTATTGTGTTTTTTGTTTGTTTTTACAAAAATTCGGACAAGGCTCTTAAACTTGGCTGAAAGATACGTTCTTATTTATGATCTCAACGATCATGTCACTTGTAGGCGTTGGAAGCTGTTGACCATGTCAAGAACTTTGGATTGCCTAGGAACTACCGGTCGGCTAATCTGCAAGACAAAGAGCATGATTTATACACAATAAAAAATAATGTCTTGAGAAATCCGACAAGCCAACTAAATTCTTACTTCCGCTCTTTCCTCAGCGACTTCTGTGACAGTAGGAATGGAAAAATCGTTAGCTATGCTCAACTTCAGACGGGAAATCCTCGGCTTGGGACTCTGTTTCTTCCACGCCGTTTCGCTTGTACCATTATCGCTTACAATATCCGCAGAATCTTCTTCGGGAATGCAGATCGTGGGTTCGACGACTACAATAGGCGTCGTCGGCATTACCAGTTGCTTGTCCTGCGTTTGACGAGCAATTTGTTCCCAGCTTGTCGATGTCATTATATGCTGCTCACTGGAGACATGGCCCGGATTACAGCTGCTTGTCATGGCAGGGATATCGGCTATCACTGTTTCATCTTGGGAACTAGAGTTCGCAATGCGATGAGCATTTCCCCGACTGCGAACTTTCTCAGCGAACAGACGTGACACTGGTGACAAAGGTGCTTGGTCCGCCGCATATCCACTTGAGTCTTGTTTGGGGGAGCTCAAGGAAATGGCAGCAGGAGGTGCTTCTACAATCAAAATCTGTTGTTCAGCCAGAATTGCTGAATGGGTTGTAAGAGAGCAGGGTTGTTGTCGACTCCCCGCGCGTGAAAGTCTTGAGGCTTTTGAGCTCATTTCCGTCGTAGTCATGGATTCGGCTTCTGCTCCTGTGGTTACGGTACTCGCCGAGCAAGTTGGCGGTTCCTTGAATACACTATTGACTTTGATAATGGATGGCTTGGCTACGGGGAGGAAGGAAGCCTCATTTTTTTTCACCGTCTCTTCAAAATCGGTAACATGTTTCGCGTCTGGAGTGGGTGTTGTAACAGCCCCTTCTTCCGACTCAGCTTCTTTCATCTTCAAGGACCTCCGAGCGAATACTTTCATCAATTCTGACCCGTCGTCGTTGCCAGGTGGTTGCTGTGAAAGGGAAAGATTGGGACGCGAATCTTTCCGCTTCCTCAAAACCACTTCCGAGGCCGGCTGCTCTTCTATGATTTCTACCACTTTATCCGTCACCAATTCGAGGTCGACCCCAGAACTGTCGGAAGCCCATGGTTTGGCTCCTAACTTGGCCTTTGGAGCCTCGCTGTAGTCAAACGATAAGCTTTTCGACACAGGGAGTATTTTACTCTCGCTTGGATCCTTTTTACGAAGAACACGGTTGTTTGCTTCGTGAATAGCCGGATCGAATGGCGCAGTTTTGTTGGTTGGTGACAGTAATGGCCGAACAGCTCCTGAAGTTGTTGTACAGCGCACTAAGCTATTATCTGGCGTGCTTAAGGAACGTAAACAAAACCCAGGCGGATTTCGGACGCTAACCGACACGGCAAAGACAGGCTTTTCATTGTTGACATTACTATTCATTGTTCCAACGGTCGTTGTCGAGGCAGTCTTCAAAGGTTGCTTAGTAATCCCTTCACTAGAGCTAATGCCCCCTTTAACGCTTGAGTCCTTCTCCGTTTCGAAGACAACATTAGTGGAAGTGTTTCTGAGCTCAATCTTTTGGAGCTGAACGTGAAGAAACTCGGGGCTCGCAGGTGCAGCTATGGCTGACGTTTCTCTTGCAGCTAGGGTGATGGGATGGGAGCTCATCCTTGTATTATTGGCTTTGTTGTTGTCACTCATACTGCTAGGATTAGGTTTGCCCAGAGCACTGGCAGGTTCGTAAGGCTTGGATATGATACGAAATCTAATTTGGGGCGGAGAAGGCTGAGCGTTCATGTTTTCTGTATTGAATTCTTCGCCAGCTCTGACGTCTGTTATTCGGGTATGTTGTTCTCCGACGTCGCGGGCCGGCGAGCTGCATTTATCACGTCTGAATAATTCGCTTTGCTCATATTCCGGGATTAAAACAAGAAACGGGGTTTCCACCCCCACTGCTGGGCTGGGCGACTCTTTTTCGGTTTCAGACCCGTTCAAGCTGACACATTCTGTGGATTTACATCCCGATAACCCCAAACTCGATTTATCCAAACTTTCTCCGCTGGTCGCCGCAGTGGAACTCGCGGGAGTCATAGGTTCTAGGTCCGTTTCTGAAATATTTAAAGAGCTTGAGCCCGTGCTCATACTTTCGGCTGACCGTTTGGTGCTGTCATCTGAAAATCCTAATTGCTCCGACGACCTACTCAAGCAAGGATGTAAGCTATCGATGGCTTTCTTCAACCCCTCATTGGACCACTTGAGGGTCTCTAGTGATCGTTGAATCTCCGAAGAGCTGGCTGAGGAACGAGCACTACTTTTCTCATCGTAAGGCGGACTCTTTTTTAAAATAAAGTCCTTGTGGAGGTCTACTGGTAGACTCGTCAGGTTATCTACCTCGTTTTCGTCAGCTGGCAACTCCTCCTGACGAAAACTGTGGGCCCGACGCGGTGGACGCGAAGGTGCGACAAAGGTACTCGAGCCCACATGACGCGTGGAAGCTGTTGTGAAATCCTCTGACGGCATTTCGTCGTCAGAGATTTCCAACTCATTGCCAATCCGGGCAACTCGACGCTGATACGGCGATAACCCGGCGATATTCAATTTGGGCCGAGTGTCCACATGCGAATCCGATGACTTGTAACGAATATTACAATTCAATCCCGTTTCCTCCGATGTCCTTTCGGTCGAAAGTCGTCGAGATCGGTCCGAGACGACTCGTTTTTGATGTTGGGGAGCACTAAACCTAGGCGGGGCACTTGAAACAGGACTTGGCACGGACTGCACTTCCAATGCTAAACTCCCCCCTTCGGTGGCTGGATCCCAATTTTCAATGGGCTTCGCGAAGCGACCAGACTGTGTTCGTAATAGCATATCCGGGGTGATTACAAGCGACTCGTATCCTTTGTCTTCTCCGCTAGAAGACAAAGCAGCCTCTTGTTCCAGCTCGGTATGATGATCCATGCTAGTTTTTTTCTCTTGGCCTTTGGGGGAGGGTTTGGGGTCTAGAAGTTTGGAAAAAAATCCACCCGTTTCAGGCTCATTGGAATCCTCGGTGACGGTTGTTGTTTCTTCTTTCTTCTTGCGACTGCTTCTCCGGGATCCAAACAAACGTGAAAAGAAAGCAGGTACAGGCTGTGAGTCTTCGATTAAGGGGTCGTCTACTGGGAGTGAACCGTCTCCGGATGCCGCTAAAGCGGCCTGTTGGTTTTCCTTTAATTTCTTCTTTTCTTCTCGGTCCCGTTTAATCTTCCGCAGCTCCTTTCTTTTGACTTCTTTGTTATTACTAGTCTGTGGACTGCTGCCCCTACTGTCTTTTTCAGATAAACTCGGGTTAACGGCTGAGTTAGCCCCGCCTGCTTTATTTTTATCCTTGTTGCGATGCAAACGCCAAAACGTTCCAATACCTTCAAGCGAAGTCTTCCGATCAGCACTAGACTTGCTCCGGGCAAGTTTGGCTGCTGCTGCAGACCCCGATGAATTCGAGCTCTTGGTGGAGGAGTCTGACGCCTGCTGCTCAGCTCGCGACAACGACAATGACCGTACTTTTGACTCCTTAAACGGCGTTGACGTTGGCGACGTTTTCGATTTACTCGTCGTAACCTGGTCAGGAACGCTTGGCGTTAAATCCGAGAGCGAATGATCTAAAAAAAAGGGACCCATCACCTTCGTGATTACTACTTGTCAAGGGTTATACTTCACATACTACCAAAACACACTTACCCAAATCTAGAAGAATTGGGCTGTGTAACCGTTCTGCACTGGCATACTCAATGTCTTCAGGAGTTGAAGGCAAATTTGCCAGCTGGTTCAACGAAACCTCAAATTAGTAGGTAAACTAGGTCAAATGCTCGTTAATTACCTGTGGCTGTCGTGTTCGTGACGCTCCCCGGGTTTTCTTCGGGCGTACAGCCATTTTATGTCGAGCTGCGCTATGGCTAAGTGGCACCGAGGCGGATTCCATATCCCAATCTACGAGAGGGGGAAAAACTCTAATTAATATCTTCGTGCAAAATGCGATAATCAAACGTACAATTTAACCACACGAAAAATCAGTACAGAACCTAAGAACCCAAGAATCTAAGATGATAGAAGACAAGAAAGTGTATGACTTCATTTAGGGTCATGTCTGTCGTGTTTGGACTGAAGACAACCCGAGTAAAGCCTGGTGCACACTGGAGTGTCGTTTATGTCAACATACACAACATACGACATACGACTAGTAAACAAACCAGAAAATTTCGGTGTATGTCAGTTGTGCCTGTGTGCCAAAAGTTGAGCAGTGCTCAACTCGTATGTCAGAGTGCTTATGTCGGATTATGCCAAAATTTTCTGGTTTGTTTGTCGTATGTTGTGTACGTTGACATAAACGACACTCCAGTGTGCACCAGGCTTAACATAGACAGCGACACCTATCGTGAATGCTGCAGACCACGATGCGATGCCACTTCGCCTGTCGTCTATAAAAACACAAAGGGTAATGTCTGCACTATGGCTACGTCATTTCCTCCTCAAACCCTTCCTACGAATTAGAATTAACGCTGGAAAAGTGGCAATGCTTTTTTTATCCCTCTTTTAATGTTTGTAAACACCTTTTACATGCAACCATGAGCAAAGGGGAAAGTCGAATGCAAACCCGGGCACCAAATCGTTCTCAATAACTATTCACAGCAGAAGAAAAAGGGGTCCAAGTTGGGTAATATCTAAATAGAAACCTGTTACGTGTTACTGTATACCCCCGTCTCCAAAACAACGAAAAGTCTTTTTTGCATTGTTCTAAACAGGAGCAGTAGTTTGTATTTACAACTATAACGGTATAGCGCTTACCATTGTCTCCTATAGGTCGGACCATCTTGGTACTGGTGCGGTTAATAGGAACGGTGCCACTCACGGCCAATGTATCCTACAATTATTCCCGAAATTATTTGTAATTAATAAAAAAAATCAATATTTGCATCCCAAAAGCTTAAAAGTAACCGAATATATGTCCCCTTTTCACAGAATTATGGATAAATGGTAAAGAAAACGAATTGACTATACATTGTGGGAGGACTTTCTATACTCCAAGCTCGTAACATGCGACATGGGAAATGGCACGGCGGGAGTAATGCCTCTAAAAAATATATATACAAAAGAAACTAGACTGGGAAAGGAAAACGGTCTGTTTTGTTCAGCATGAATGCTACTTAAAAACGGTGCCGAGAAAAATGGCTTTTATCCCCCTCTGCAACAGAAAAGTACACCAGCTGTAAAGTCACCTCATGAGCACACAAGTTGTACTGAATGCAACTTTTTGTTGGTTTTGATTTCTATGCGTGATGGTACCGAGTGACGATGTTCAAGGAACAGAGTTTTGATAAGGAAACGACGCCAGCTGACGTTTTACCTAAATACAACACCATGCGAAACAAGTGGCCATGAAGTACCGCTCTTGACGAAAAAACAAAGGTATCTTAACGAAAACTTAGGTGCATGGCCTCAATTGAAGATTACATCACGTACTCAATCTAAACGTTGCATAGCGTCGCTAAGTTTTCCCATCTCCACTGGAAAAGTCAACCATTTATAAGTTTAACCTGACAGCGCAAGGTATTTACGGCGGCCTCCCAAAATCAAGACTCGTTTTCTTGGGCTTGGTGAACGATTAATTTAGGAGTTGTTGCCCCACAGCAAGAAAGACAGTAGAGCATGAAGCGTGTTCTAAGTTACTTATCTGCCCAAAGAATTTTAAACTGCGCTCACGTTGAACGAAATGACATGGCGTCTGGTCACGCCCCCTTCAAAGTCTAATTTCTTTTCAAACGGAAAGTTGAACAGCCTCTTTAAAATCACGATTCTTCTCAGTTTAAGTATGAATCCAAACACACGCAAAGACTTGATTAAACAAGAAATAAGTTGGCCATCTTTGGAATGTCACGTAATTCCATGATTCACTTCAGCTGCGTGAATTTGGACTTTGGTAAACTAAAGTACGAATCTGCAAACTTGCTTACACAAACTACATTATCTGCTTTATCAAAAGTCTTACCTCTTCAAGTTCGAAACTCCCCATGCTGAGGAAAGATCCATTACTTCCCGTACTCTGGGACACACTGTTTGGACCCTGGATGACAGGCAATAAAACGAGACATGATTAGCAACTGAAGCACGGATTAAACAATGACACTGCGCTGATTAGGATCAAACTTCAACCCTTCTGCCCCAATTTTTCTCGTTAAAATAAACGATTCAGCCCAAACAGACTTGTAATAACAAAACAGCCGAGTGCTTGGCCCTGTCCAAATGCTCGAACGCTACTAACACTGCCAAAGTCAAGAAGCGTCACTTGTTTTTCCTGGACCACCTGTTTGGGCGATTGAACTTGCCTTTCCTATCATGCTCCGTTACCAAGCTATAGACCGGAATAAACACAATGGCTACCCAGGCCGCCAGAACGCAACAAAACCAAATAACCAAAAAGAACAGGAAAAGAACTCAAATCCCTTAAAAAATAATCAAAGTGCCATGCTAGACAGACGGGAAACAAACACATACAACTAAAGACTTGATCCGGTTTTCAAACTTGCACATTAAAGTTTGAGCTGAGCTTGCAGTATTTATGCAAATCCACAAGCTGCGAATAATTGAGACAGTTGCACTCCTTTCTCATTCCGTAAACTAATAGCGAATTCCATTGGGAACCTGGTGCAACACAAATTCACTGTTGCACACACAATTTTGTGGCATTCAGTGCAAAAAGTGCTGCACCAGGGTTCCCAATGGAAAACGCTATAAAACACTGAAACTGGTTTCACGGCTAGTAATAAACAAAAACTTACTCGATATGATGACACGTGTAACTCGGTGGACATGGGTGACGTGCACGGACTGTGTGGTAATCCCAAATCTTCTTCGCTTGTGTCAGCCGCACGACGCTGTTTTAGTGCTGAGCGTAACTCGGCCTTAAAAAAAAAATTACAGCCGCGAAGTTTTTTTAATATTTTTTTATTTCTACCTGAACTCCTTTCATGACTAAATGCCTAGTAGACGAAGAAGAGGCTGAACTGTCTAAATGCTCTCGAGACACAAGTGAAGGCTCCGGGCTAAATACCGAGTCGTGGGACACACTTAACCCTGCACTATATGCTGCTGAAACAGTGGGACTTGTGGGTGAATGCTCGGCATCAGAATGTAATCTGGATGGAAATAATGGTAAGATTTTGGGGGGGTTTAATGACTAGGATTAACTCGGACAATAATGTTACTCGCTCAGCAAGAGAGTTTGCTAATGATGAGTTTACCTCCTCTTATTCTCCGGAGAATTGGAATCCAGTAGGACGCTCGTTGATCGACTCCGTATGCATGTTGTAACTAATCCTGATCCTTGACCCCTCCGCTTGGTTTCCACCAAGAGTCCCTCGGGAGCTGACGCTGAAGCCATCCCAGAAGATGATGATCCCCCTTCCGAACGAGACTTGCGACGAAACATTCTACGCAGTCCATTCCACGGTCGAAAACGTTTCCGTTTTGGATCTGAGGGAAAAAGAAAAAGTCATGAAACTTGATGAAGAACCTCACTTTTTCCTGTTCGGTTAAGAAACGCTGACCCAAACTCACTAGAGTCGGACGGATACTCTTGTTTCCCCATTCTCGAGGTTGTAACAACTGAATTATACGCTGTGGGTCTATCACATTAGCGTGACAAATGCACCGACGGTTATATAATCCACATCCTCACTAATAAGATTGTGCACATGAGCTTGAAACGAAATCCGCTGCAAAAAAAGATCAATATTCTAGCATAACGACTAACGACGCAAAGAAAGACAGAACAAGAGCTGGCCCATATGAAACTACTCAGCGTATCTTATCGTGGATAAGGAAATCCTTAACTTGTTAACTGATCTCCAAATTATTCATATTGACGTCACTGCTCTTCTTTTTTCTTTCTTTTTTTTGGCTCGCAACAAAACATACTATCTTTTCAGTTCTGTTTGAGGTTAACATAAGATATCATATGCGCTAGAGAACATAAACAAACCCTTACCTGTTGTGAAGTCTGTCACTGGAACCGCATCTGATGGCATGGTTCTCGCTTTGGAGGCTGCTACTTGTCTCTGACCGGACATTATGAGGGTATGCGCAAATATCACAAAGCCAGAATAAAGCCAAGTCACGAGGACATGGAAGAGTTTGGACTCCTAGCATACGTCATAGGTACACACACCAGAGACTTGTCCTGTACAAAAAGAGAGGAAAATTTGTTAAAATATATCAGCAGCCTGTTTCCCGTACCTCGGTTAAAATTAAGGAAGTTAACATCAAAAGTGACATAACAAAAGAGTAACAACACAACAGGTCTGGGCTGTATAGTATAGTTATATACGTTTTTTGTTGGTGTTGTTTTTTTAATACGAATCTATGTAGCGAATAAAGGACAAGGGCAATGTGCTCTAAAGGATAAGTTGAGAGGCAACCAAAGACGCGTTACTAAGAGCGCCATATGGTTGACGAACAACCTAGATGAGCTAAAATTTCTGAAATCACAAGCGGTCCTTGTTCTTTGTCCAAGTTCATTACCAACCTAGGATTCCAAACTTTCGCTACCTTCACACTTGACGTTCAGCTCTGTAAACTTTGTGCGAAATACACAGATTGCGGTTCATTTTTTTCCCTTGTTTATTTTTCTCGGGCTCCTAGCTTAATACATTCCACTCAATGAACATGTACTCGAAGCGCGAAAATGCTCATGCACGTTCAATTGTACCAGTACTAAATGGCTAATTGTCTGAGGAAAAAAGAGAAGGTAGGCGAACCTCATAGGAAGATGAGATTTCTTCAGGACATCTTATCCGTTGCAGGATGTTATTCGGCAAGCATCATTAATATACAGACGAGACCTTGGCCCTGGGCCTGGGCTAAAGGCAGAGAAGTAGTCTTCATTTCAGGAAAACCAGTTTTTAAGTTTTAAACTTTCATCACACGAAGTAACATGGCTGGCTATATGTGAAAACCTTCAACTTTTACTCTAACAATACCCTAACCAAATGGACTTGCTGCATGCAATAGATGCTCCAGGTGTTGACTCGTATTTTCGTTGGTTACTTTTTTGTTTTTTACACACTTTATGTCGGTATCTCCAGGGAGCAAAAGAAAGGTTTAATATGTAAAAGTGCATCAATGCTATAACCAGATTAGAACCCTAAGATAGAGAGAAACACAGTTTGTCCCTTGTTGTTGTTTTCCCATTGTTTGCAAAAGCGAAACGCGAACATAAAAGCTCGCACGGGAGGGCGTGGGCAAGAATGCTCAATGCGGCTTTTATTCAGCAAACAGAAATAGCGCCTGATTCACTGTGTCACGCAAGACTTTTTTCAACCACTTTTATAGCACTTTAAAAATGAAAATGCTCGTGCCGTGCTGTGGTGGACAGGGTTGGCACTCCATCCGAAGTATATGGCTTGGTATACGGTCACCTCCTTTTCGCCCGAAACAGGCCGTTATACAAGACATTTGCAATTTTTAAAAGGGGTATAGCCAGACTTGGGAACATATGCGTAGTCGCCAGATAAGCCAGATAAGGTACCGTTAATTGTGCGTCCCCAAAAATCGAAAACAAAAGGTCAAACACTTGAACGAGAAATAAGAGCTAAACCAAAAGGCGAACCCCTCAAAACTTCTTGGAACGCTTTCTGTGCGCACAGGTCAGGAGTGCAGCCTTTAATTAATGTCTGCTGGGGTCTCATTTGGAACTTGCTTGACTTTTACCGGATGGGAAGTGATGCATATGTGATCCTATGTAGAATTCCAAAATGGATCCTGCGGCAAGAGGAAGTGCACACAAACAGAGCGAAAAGAGACTAAAGCAAGACGAAAGAGAACGTAGAATAGGTTGTAGGTAACCTCACGGGAGAACACCGAAAGACTTTCAAAACACGCATCGCGGACTATGGTATGTACGACTAATTTTAGAAATTCGGAATATGCTTCAGTGTAGCTCAACTTGACATTTTAAGCATGTTGACGGGTCCGTTGAAGCGCTCAGGAACTTGAAAATGGACGGGAGTTCCCGATGTTGAAGCTTAAGTCAGGCCCCTAGCCACACATTCCAATGCTCAATCAAGGCTGTGGTCTTGTGGTTTTATACAAACCCTCAATCTTATACCAAAACACAGTTAACGACAAAATCCCGGTTGAGTAAGGATCTGCACTTCGGATATGCACGAGAACATACAAACGTAAGGATTTTCTGGTTGAAAAGCTCCTGTATCTCAAGTCCATTTATTGGGTTTCGGAAAGTGAAAGACAGTGGGGGCTTTCAATCCCACGCTCTATGCGGAGAGCGAGCCCATGAATCGCGCGACGTCCGAAAAGGATAGTTGGGCGTAGGTGTTCTATACCTGTTGCGTATTTTTTGCTTACTTTTTCTTTTTGCTTTCTTCCCACGTCTCTCAAAGATAATAAACAAACGTTCTAGGAAACTTTCCAAACAATAAGGATGCGAATAGCGTACGATGCGCGACTCCTAATCACACCAACAAACAGCGCGGGGAGATTTTCGTGTCTAAAAGAATTTTTCTCGAGGTCTGACGAACTCCAAGGCTCTTATGACGAACGTGAAAGCGACTATTGGAAATGTTCTGGACATCAGAATTCCTTGACCCCCCCACCTAAGTGCATTGGCGCTGGCACTCGTGCTTCGCAAGTTCTCGGAGCTTTTTCAAGTATCGCGACTCAAAAAGTCGGCAGAGTATTAAGCTATTAATGTGACATAACGTTAGTCGTCAGGCTTGAGCTCGTCTCCAGAGTTATAGACCTTATTCATCATTGCTAAGTAGCGGAAATATACTAAAAGAAAGTATATTTATAAGAACTAAAAGCCAAAGAATCCATTGACTGAAAATGCTGCCAATAACTAAGTTACGCTTTCTGAGTAGGGGAAACTAGTCCTATAAGAAAACGAGAAAACCACCAAGAAAATGGTGTACTCAAACTTGAATTTACGCCTCGTTACATACCGCGGCACAATCCCCCAAAAAATAGAATATTTGTAACTCTTTATAGTCTTTGTTCTTTTCCGCTATTGTGTCGTAACAAATTTTTATTTCTTTAAGAAAAAGCAGCTGGGACATGTTGGACGAGAAATCAACATTACGTAACCTAGTTACGCTTAGTATAGCTCCAAGCCTACCTTTATATTGTGCATGCACAACTAAATTTACCAGGGCCTTGAATATTAAAAAAATAGCATTTACTTCTTAAACAGCCCGTGGAATAACGTAATACATACTGAAGAGACAACAGAAGGTTTATGAATGAGTTTGGTTCTTACAACCCTTCTTTCATTGAGAACAACGATCCATATGCGTTCTGGTCCTACGTGTATATATACATATATATCTATAGCTTCATTATGTATGCTAGTCTAGTCCTTCAAATTAGGCAAGGAGGCTTTCCTTTCTGCAAAGAGGCACACGGTATGTCCATAACGTGGAGAAGGTCACTCGGAAGGGGGTCCGTTCAAAAATTCAGCGTTCCCGCCACCCAAGTCGGTAAAGAACCCAGCCTTTGATAGCCAATGAAAGCTTATTTAAGCCTATCAATTTGCCTTTTTTAGTCTTGACCATCGTTCAAAAACGAAGATGAGGGTTATTAGGAGAGGAAAAAACTTTTCCTAAGATTCGTGTTAGAAAAAAAATATGATAACTAGGTCGTTCACTTCCACGGCTTCGTGTTAGCTTTAAATGCCCCTGTCGAGGACTTGAGGTTGGGTAACATTTCAACAAAATTGGCCTTCAGCAAGAGCACAGCATCAGCTGGGGCTTCGGCGAATCCACGAACGCCCACGTATCACCCAAATGAAAGCAGAGGCACTCTAGGTACAGAAACTTTTTACGTCCGCAATATGCCAACACACAATCCCATAAATTTTGGTAGTCGCCTCAACAGTCAACACATGCTTACGCTCGTTCAACTCGCTGTAACCTTGTAATTAAAAGGATTGCCACGAAGTTTAGGATTGTCAAGGATTGGGAAGTGAAAGGGCTATAAGTATTTTGCTTACCTTTCCACGTATTGCTATAAACATAATCCAATCGATAACAGACTATGTATCCATTGATCTGTGGGTGTTTTAATCTATAGTAATCACAGTCAAGCCTAGGGATTTGGCTTTTCTACGAAGTACACATAATTAAAAGCACACTTCGACGTGTTACTACGACACGGTTCACAGCAAACTGAGCAATCTGGTTCCTTTTCGCCTTCTCCTGCCTTTCTGTCTCCGCTTTTCTGCCTTGGCTGGGGTCCAGATTTATCATACACACGGCTGCCCAAGGCAAGGTCCCATCGTTTTACCGTAATTCGTTCTAAACATGAACACCAAGCCACATCAGAAAGTCGTCTGATCGATCGCCTATAATTTGTTCACAAGCTCAAGACAAGGACTCTTCTTTGAAATAAGCACAGAAAATAAAGACATATTTACAAACGATCTGTTTATAAACGGAAAAGAATAAACTGCTGCTTTTACACTTGAAGACGTCATCACACGCCCTCTGCATGACACTCTCGCAAGCTTGGCCTTCAATGCGGAATGTATGAATTTGAGAGGGCATGAATCAACAGTTCGCAGAATGACCTTCAAGCAACCCACACATTCCTAACGACCGGCCCGTACCCAGGGGGGGGGGTTGAACCCCCCCCCCGAAATGTCTTTTCTCCATGACGATATCATATATGCTACCCCCCAAACCCCCCCGAAATGTTTTTTTCTGATAACGATATCACATACTACCCCCCAAACCCCCCCCCCGAACCAAAATCCTGGGTACGGGCCTGCCTAACGAGATTACAATTCCCCTTTATTCTTTTCTATATCTTTTCATTTGCAACGCGTCATGTAAGGCGAAATAGCAGGCAAACTCGACTTGCGAATTCAAGGAAAAATTCATTAAAATTTTAACCTTTCTCGTGAAATGCTAATTAAACCGACCTGATGATGACTTCAATTGGCTTGGGACAAGGATGGTAGGATAAAAACGGGAAGTTGAAAGCAAACGATAGCTACTTCAGCCTATGACTGCAAGTTAACAACACCGAAGTAAGTTTTACCATTTTTGTATGGGTTTCAAGTATATTTTAAAATAATTAATGTATTTTCTTTTCGTAGACCATGCAGCCTGTATTGTCAGTACTGCTCGCCTTGTCATTTGTTTATTGTGCCCTCTCACTTGACCCTGGCAGCTCTTCACTCCTGAGATCAAGACGCCAATGGTCGCCGCTTGAAGAGGTAAAAAGTCGCACTCGCAGGCAATGGAAACCTGTCGCCGAAGACGTCCGTACTTTAGGCCGTGCCAAGCAACAATGGTCACCGTTTGAAGAGGCTAAAATTCGTAATCGCAGGCAATGGGAACCTGTCGCCGAAGACTTCCTTCCGTTAAATCGTGACAAGAGACAATGGTCATCTTTGGACCAGGAAACAGAAACAGAACCCAAATCGCGTACGAGGAGGCAATGGTCGCCCTTGGTCAATGACGGCGTCGCTAGCGTTCGCAGTAAGCGCCAGTGGTTTCCGCTCGAATCCACTGATATCCAGAGCCGTGTGAAACGGCAATGGAATCCAGTCACAAAATAAGCACGCCAATGAAGCCGAGCCGTCTGATACAAAAGTTAGAAACTGTATCTTTTTTTACTTATCTTGAGTGTGTTATCAATACAGCATTTTTTACCAAGACATTGTACACTTTCGACGTAAAACCATTTAGCACAGCATTTCGTTACCTTCAGATACTCGAAGGATATTTATCTTGAAAATGCTATCTCGTCATCACTCTTTTACACAGCACACAAAGGTTCGTAAATTGTAATATCGAACGTTGGACACTTTTAGGACTCAGTATCAATAAAGAGGGCTGAGACTGCAAAGACGAGGAATACTACGCCTCCCACAAGTGTTACTGAAATGAACATTAAAAAGATGATGAGCGTAAGGACAGGAAATGATGATGATGATGAAAGTAAGGACAGGAAATGAGGAACCATACCTGTTCGAACTGATATCCGTTGAGCAATCATTCGGCCCCCTAATACTGCCAAAGCCGTGCATATAGAATGCCCTACAAACGCCCCCAGGCTCACTCCAACGACATCCTATAATACGTTTCTTAAATATCGGTTCAATAATTCATATGATAGCAATACTTCTCTGGCCGCTAAGATTATAGTTGCTAACTGAGACCGATCACCCCACTCAGCTAAAAACGTCAGCGTGAAAGATTGCAGGAACACACGGGAAACCAATGAAAGAATTCGATTACGGAGCCCTCCACGAATAACAGGAGCACCAGCTTCGGTATCCAGAGTTTCTGACGCTAGCTAGGATGGAAAAAACTCTTACATTAATCAGACGAATGGATACTAAGCCTCTGTACATTACTTCGTCTTCTTTTTTCTTCAAATCCGACTGAACTTCTTCAAACTCTTCTTGGCCTTCATTTGGTGACATGTAGTACCCTTCTTTGAGCATTTTCAAGCCAAAGATGGCAAAGAGAGCTGTCGAGATGTAGTACGTGTAGACCCGGGGAATAATGATAGTGATCCAACCAAACAAAGCTATGAGACAAAACAACCCAACGATTAGCGGGCACGTATATGAGACACGTCAACAGTAGGTTACCAGATATCACAGTCATCAAAAAAAGTGCTCCACAAGCACCAAGTAGGACTGCCAACCGGGAATGCCGCATCGCCATAATGGCAGCAATAAAGAAGGTTTTGTCTCCCAGTTCCGAGACAATAATGACAGAAAACGAAGCAATAAAAGCGTGGAAGAAACCCAAGTCATGAGTTTTGGCTCCCTGAGTCGAACTGATTTTAGCTGTCTTTCCATGTTCCTCTACTGTTTCAGACTAACACAACACTATGAGCGGATTCTTAGTTTACCATAAACATAGGTACCGAGATTTGCTTAGAGTCTTGATCGTCTTCCTCAATGGGTTCTTTTTCAGCATTAACTGCTAAAATCAAGAAAAGTATAAATATCAAGCAATATACGGCAAATTTAAAACAGCTGGTTTGTGATGTACGCCTCCCGCAGCCAGCAGCAGATATGATGTTCGCCATGATTTGATTCTACTAATGAAATAAAATAATACACAGGTTATTGCTACGGAAATCAATGCTTTAGAAATTAAAATACGATTTCATCACTTTAAAAAAATGAGGTAAACTGAAAACGTGAAACTCAAAGGTGAAACACAAACAGGATCGAGTTGAGGAATTTTGCTTTCAGTGTTTAGCACAATTTCAATGAACAAGAAAGACAGAAGTACAACAGAAAGACGAAGCGTCAACTCACAATGCCCAAGTTTATATCCAGATGAATATCACTAATGCTTAGTCCGCATTAATTAGGTATCTGTTCTGCTGACCTGCTCTGTTGACGTGTTGGCTATCCAAAGCGAAAATGGATCACAACAAAAGATTGAAGTAAAAAGTAGGAGGGGAGAAAGGGAACGAAATCCACTACGACGTCACTGATTGGTTAAGAGCCTTTCAGAAAAGGCGACAAGGCCGCCTCCTACCAGAAAAAGCAGCCACCCAGAAATAAACGTACTACAACGCGGTGTTTTACAAACTGAATCACACGGAAGGTGAATTCAGATTTCGTTTATCGTTTATATGAAAACAGTAGAACAAGTATTACAAATTCTGGGCATAAAGTATCGTCACGAACTGAATCGATTTCTTTCGAACCTACGACCCTAAAAATTCAACTGAGCTACATGGTAAATTGTAGAAAAATGGACGCAGAGTATTTCTGCGTAGACAACACTTCAAAGGCAACGTTTTTCTAAGTGTTATAGAGGTCCTTGTGCAACGTCCGCATATGACGATGAAAATTACTATTGGTATTCGTACCATAGTCACAATAGGGGCAGTTGTACCGAAAAGTCAGCCCGCAGTATCGGCGATGGACCGCGAATTTCCGCCAATCCCGTTGTTTGAAGACCACGGCGCACCGCTCGCACTGCAATAAATCAGCAATGATACCCGACGCATCTGGCCAGACGAAGAAAATTAAAAATGAATGAGTATTAAATCAGGCACGTCGACTAAGGCTCACAAGAGTATTAGGAAGCCATGTAATTGTGTTTCTGCCTCATGTGATATTTGAGCAGTGAATTAGTATAGGTACGGAAGGGACAGACCCAACAACTAAGCCCAGGCTCCTTGCCACATTTCCAAATTGCATGTTGGCGCATAGCTTTCTTATCCGAGTAGACTTTCCCACAGCCATTCGTGCAAACATATTTACCCAGAAGACCTGCAATAATAACAACAACCGTAATAGTTTTGTTCCTAACAGCCAGCTATGTATATGGAAACCGGGACATGGCGAATCTTTAAAAACGACGAGACGCTCGCTGACCCATGTTGCGAGCAAAAACGAAAGTATAAAGCTCAACTGGCCAAAGATTTGGATCTTTTGTTCTGCGACAAAGCTTACTCGGAATATGAAAGAGAAACTATTCCTAGCTTATGCGCCTCCAGACATTCCCAGGCATGCTATTATGAAACCCAACTAACGTATATTAAGTTAAAATATAAAGCCTTCTTTTACCTTGACCAAAAGGTCCTTCATAGGGAGCTCCATTATTTTGCGAATTACCACCTGCACATTATTACAATTAGGTTTCTATACTTATAATGCACTGTTCAGTACATGAACGTATAGTACCTGTATCAGGGTGCTCGTAACCCGATCCTGAACCGCCTCCTTCCATGTCGCTCCAATCTTCTTCTCCGTTGTCTTCTAAAGAAAGTTCCTCTACTTCAATTGTTTTCTCATCATTTTCCTCTTTAAGTGGCCCACTAAACAGGGCTTCCTTTGGTTGAACAGGTCCTTGCGTAGCGTCGAATGGAACAGTCACCCTCCAAAGTGGCGAACTTATTGCAGTTTCCGGAATTTGGCCAGGGTTAGCTTCAACGGTGATAGAAACCGTTTCAGGTGTAGTTGTCATAGGAATTGCAATCTTAGGAAGCCCGCTCGTAGAAGGTCGCTTCGCTTCGGGCAATTTGGCGGCATTACGTGGTACGTTCGGATTGGGCGTGTCTACAATAGATCTCCGCGGGGCGGTATTGGAAGAAGCAGGAGAAGAAACAGGACTGTTGTCGAAGGAACGGCGGCGCGCTTTTTTGCGGCGTGGTGCGGCAGCTGGCGAGGTAGGATTGGAGAGCAGCTCAGTTGCGTGCTTTACTGTCATTTTACCATTGGCATGGTTTCCCAAGGACTGAGCTATAAATAAAACGAATCGCTTAGTAATATTATAGGCGGTGCATTGTAAAAGATTTTACCAGCATTATTATCAGTCAAACCCTTGACACGAAGCGAATCTGCCAGCTGAACGAAAGACGAAAGCTCATCTTGAGCCACATTGACTTCTCCATGATACATGTAGCTCAATAGAGCCCTCAACTGGCTAATAGGAACATCTCTCATGTAGATAACAGCATGCTTTTCCGTGTGATAGGATAATAGTTCCTGCACGTAACGAAAAGAACAAAAAAAGACTTGAAATTGAAAACCACATTTGGATATTTATTTGTAGACTAGTTTACTTCAAAGTAACCGCTACAAGCACACAGAACCAATCTGTGGGCTCGAATATATTCTCCATCAGCGGCTAGGGTTACGTCAACAAGTTTTTCTTTTTCCAACAACTTTTCCAGTACAGAAACCAAGGTACTTTGATGATTATTCCATCGCAAACAAAAACCTCCTTGCTCGTCCATTTTGCCTCGTTCTGTGCGCTTCTCCGCCCGATGGCACTGAGTTCGTTTTTGAAGTTGAGGAAGAGGAGAAACCCGCAAAAATCCGCTTTTAAAATGCGGATTCTACTTGGATTTTCTTCTACATTGTTCGATTCTGATTTTTCAGTGGATTTATAATTTCCACTTACATGGAAACTTATTTCTCATTGACTTTAAAGAATGTTAAAGGGCAATAGCCACACAAAAAAACTTTGTCTTATAATAAGGAGTAAAAAAGGTAGTTTCTAGTTCTGTCTTTTTATCATACGGTAAAAATGAAAACTAGATAATAAGAAAATAACATTAAAACATTTTAAAGGGGGTGTAAGTTTTCAAAATGAAAAAATATATGTTATAGAAACTACATGTTCTGGCTGAAGAACCCCTATGTCAATTATGCATATTAACCGAGTAATGGATTACTTAGTGGTTTTAGCTCCGCCCCTTTGGTCCAAAATTCAAATTTCCCTATCCTTATAACATGGTGGGCCAGTTGGCCGGAGACCTAGCGCCTTTACCTATTAGCGCATTCAAAATCGGACCTTGTATTCATAGGGATGGCACCATTATTTTTATTTAGAATGCTTAAACAAGTCTCTAGGTGCTTTTATTAACTTACAAACTCAGTCACAAAAATCTGACTTTTTCTTCGGGCCGCGACTTGCGGGCTCCGCTGAACGCTATGCAGCGAGCGTTACCCGCATAGTGGGAACCGCCTCGTGCGGTCCCATT
>RJJA01000578.1:0-25022 GCA_003724045.1 Lepidurus arcticus | reverse complement strand
ATTTAGGGACAACGCCGATCAGATCAAAAATGGCCGATTGATCTGATCTAATCTTTTTAAAAAGATCCAGAACACTGGTACAAACACCAAAACGTGTCTGGACAAGTTCAAGAGAACGGATTCACAAGTTTTTTTGCCCGCTGAACACGTACGTTTGCACGCTAACACGAGGAAACGACCAATAAGCGACGCATCGTTGTTTTGGTTACATGTTTTAAATGTTCGTTACTACATGGCGCCATTGTACGAGCGTACGCGCTCCCCAAAAATTGAAAAGGAGCGCGCTCGCACATTCGCTCTTTTGAGCGCGCTCGTTGCAGCTCTGGTTATAATGCTAGTAGTTAGTATAGATATATAGTTTTATAACATAGTGAGTTAAACTTTACCAATCGGATTAAGTGTTATCTTCGAAACCTGGAATCAATTCAAATGGGCAGCTCCGACTGAAGACCGCGAAGACGCCACCAGGCAGGGGTAGAAGTTTCGTCTGTACATTTCTGACTGAGTAAATTATTTTCTATTAAATTTAGGTATGGAAAAAGTAACTAAACTTTCGTCTCTTTTATAGGCTTTCACTCCGTTTGGGTCCCTTTATAGTACTCACGGTCACGCTTTAGAATGGTAGCTTCTTCCAATTTGGGATTGGAGCTGACAAGAATGGATTCAGACGGCTTTGATAGAATTCAGACAAGAATCAATAGGTGGCAGATCTCAAGATCCCGGTTCAAGACTTCAGAGGGGGCCGTTGCCTTAGATAGACGGTGCGATTTTCGGCGATTCTCTTCGAAAATATCGTATGGGGTTTTCAAAATGTACAGGGGCTACATCGTTCGTCGCGCTTATGGTAAAAACGAGGCCTCTTCGATGGATGGTCCCATCCATCGAAGATTTTTCTAAGCTGAGGCGAGAGACGCCAAGGAGAGAGGAGAGGGGTTTTTGTAGTCAGGAAGGTACCTGGAAGAGGTGGTCTGGAAGAGATGACTCATTCACAGGGTCGGTCAGATCAGCTCGAATCCGTTCAAGTCAGAGGGACTAAAGGTAAAAGCTATCAGGAAACACAACAATAATCATGCCGCTAGGGCCCTACCCAGGATTATGGTTCAGTGAGGGGGGGGAGGGTCAAGTCAGGGTCGTACTCAGAATTTTGGTTCGGGGGTGGTAGTGTGTGGATATCGTTATGGAGAAAAACAATTTCGGGGGTTAAAACCCTCCTGGGTACGGGCCTGCATGTCGCCTTGCTCATTTTAAAACTGCGAAATATTTCGAGATTCGGAGAAGGGAGTTGAGCTTATGTATTTGTAATCTAGGAAAGAATTGGTGCAATTAAGTGCAATTGGTGCAAACTTTTAGCTCTTTCCAGAAAGCGTAATTCCGGTTTTCATAAACCAATAAACGAAAGAAATCATTTTTTGAAAATTAATGTGAGACCATCTCCCACAGCAAGCATAGAAACATTCACTCGGTCATCCTTGGCAACTACATCGTTAAGTTGCCGAATGCCTACGGTGAGTGGATCTTGATCGGATAGATCCACCACTTGTTTGCCCCAAAGAACATTATCAATAGCAATGATACCACCTCGCCTTATTAATTCCAAACAGCGTTCGTAATAAAGGCTGTAATTTTCCTTATCTGCAACATAAAAAGTATCGATAAAGTGTATATGTACTATACTTCGATTTCAGACCCAAACCTGCGTCAATAAAGGCGAAATCGAAAGTTCCTGCCTCGCCAATAGCAATTAGCTGATCTAGTGTGTCAATCGCGGGTTGAATACGGACGTCAATCTTATGCTCCACCCCCGCTTCTTTCCAGAAGGGCCTTCCTGTTTATTTCGACAGAGAAACTTAAAACGGTAAAACTTAAGACGGTAAAAACTTTTACCGATATTGATGTAATCTTCATCCACATCGCATGCAATGATCCGACCATCATCAGGTAATGCGAGAGCAGTTGCCAAGGTACTCATGCCAGTAAACACACCAACGTCTAGTGCTTTCTTGGCATTGATCGTCCGCATTAAATTTTGATTTAATTGGAGAACTTCAGGATCACCCATCATTATACCTATAATACCCCAGGATAAGTCTTAATTTCATTCTCGACAATTTGATTGCAGCTGCAGGTCAGTTTTAGTAATGAAGAACAGAGAGCTAGTGAGAAAGAAAGCGATTTCACCCTTGCTCGCCGTAAAGTTTAGCACGCAGCATAAGTGGAACCACATAGTAAAAATCAACGCATTTACTAAATTCTTACTTACGATCAGTATGTTTCAATGTTACTTCCATCAATTTCTGCTGTACAGGATGCATTCTAGCACCAATATAAGTAAAAGTTAGATTTTTAGGGAAAATCCGTATAATGAAATCAAAAACTTACCTGATTGAATGAGTGTGAATATACTCAGAAATCGGATCCTTGTCTGTGAAGCTTTTCTTGAGTGATGCGGGAATCATTTTTGACAAAACTTAAGAAACACGCTACAGTTAAACGACAACTTTGTTGACAAACGTCCAACGTCGTTCTGGAAGGCTTAATAACAGACGATTCGAGCTATTATAAGAGCTATCGGTGATACCGTTAAAGGCGCTTTGGGGAACAAAACAAATAAGGTCACTTTCATAAAATATACAATAGCCTTATCTAGGGCATTGCTCTGAATTTCGTCTTTATTTCGCTTTTAGACGGAAGCGCATATCTGGCTCAAGTACCGTTTCTTCTATTGACTGGACATTTTGTGACGCAGTGATATTTGAAATCACACTAAGCAAGCAATCACTAAATAAATCCAAACTAAGTTCGTAATATAAATTTGCATCATAAGTGAAACTTTTCGGGGTACACGCCTGTTTCCCAATATACAATTTAAGGTAACGAAAATTTCTTGTAATGCAATTTTCTACATCCTTACGTATTGTAAATATAGCTCAAAGGATCTGAAACACTTAGCGACATAAAAACGAATGTATTGATCAGTAACAGTAACGAGCTTATTGATCGTTACATGGACCTTACAAATTGACCAATCACATTGCTTTTCCGTTGTTTAGACTAATCCTATCATTTCTAGCCTATACTATACGCTTAGGTAGGGAAATTCCTTCTGAACTCCCCTGCAGTCAACTATTAAACGAGCAGGTTATTTAATTGACTGACCTGATCCTTTAAATGACTGGGGGAACTTAGAAGGGATATCGTGTTGACTGAGAAATTATACCTAAACGCAGAGCTAAAACGCTCACGAGCGCGCTCGAAATTTTGCGAGCGCAAACGAAACGAGCGAACGCTCGCGATTGTAGCGTCATCTGTTGGCAGATTCCATTACTTTATACCATAAAGCTACAGAGCTTACGGCAGATGGCAGCGACTGATGTCAAAAAGACGCCAATTTTTTAAAATTGCGAGCGGAGAGCGAGCGCGCTCGCCAATTTTGAAACGAGCGAATTTTAGCTCCGCCTAAAACGTAAAGTAGGCTTCAAGTGACAAGAGTGGTCTAAACTCCAGACTGTTTTATCTTACAAGACGCGAAAGTTGCATCTTCTGTCCGCATCATAAAGTTAGCGCTTTCTTCACTTCCGCTGGACAGCATAAGTATTTAACAACAAAGTCCATTAAAAACCTTTAAAGTAATGTCTAAAATTATCCTTTCTTCAACTCGTTCCACTACGGTGAGCTTTATAGTCATTCATTATTTACGTTTCTTAATAACAGTTCATTTTTAGTCAGCTGTAACAAGACTCGCTAATCTACATAGCTTGAGATGCTTTGCATCCTCACCTCCCCATAAGCATAATCATGTAAGCCTTAATGAAGTCGTAATCGTGGGAGCCGCTCGTACACCAGTGGGTGGTTTCCGTGGAGCATTGTCTTCCATACCGGCTTGTAGATTAGGCGCTACAGCCATACAAGTAAATTGCCCGTCTGTTATATATACCTTGAGGATTATAGTTTATAAAACGTTTGAGTTACTCCATTCGTGGTTATGCTTAGGCAGCCGTAGAGCGAGCAGGAATTCCTAATGATGCCGTCCAGGAAGTTTATATGGGCAATGTCTGCCAAGCTGGCGAAGGTCAAGCTCCATCTCGACAGGCAACTTTATTTGCTGGTATGTAGTTTTAAATTCCACTTTCTCGCACGGACGAACAGCTACTGCAAATCTAATTATTTTTATTCTTTGTAGGGCTTTCAAAACACACCCCAACCACTACTATCAACAAAGTTTGTGCATCCGGCATGAAAGCAGTTATGCTGGCCACGCAGAATTTGCAAACCGGTGCTCAAGAAGTCATGGTAGCTGGAGGAATGGAATCCTTGTCAAACGTGCCTTTCTATCTGAAAAGGGGAGAAGTTCCTTACGGTGGCGCCCAGCTAATTGACGGCGTAGCTTTCGATGGACTTACCGACGTCTACAACAAAATCCACATGGGCAACTGTGCCGAGAACACGGCCAAGAAAATGGGCATCACCCGTCAAGAAACAGACGAGTATGCCATCAACAGTTACAAAAGGAGTGCAGCTGCTTATGCCAATGGTGACATCAAAGAAGAAATAGTAGAAGTACGCGTACCTCAGAGAAAAGGTATATAACTAATATACAAAATCCCCCGGGTCTTTGTACTAATTAAGCCTTGCTAATTTGTTTCTAGGTAAACCTGATTTGATAATCACAGAAGACGAAGAGTTCAAGCGAGTAGACTTTGACCGTTTCACCAAATTGGCTACAGTCTTCCAGGTACTTTAGAGCAGTACCAGCTCTCGTTTTCAACAAAGATTTGTACAAACCTTAAATTTTAATTTGTTACGTTAGAAAGAAAATGGCACCATTACAGCTGGCAATTCATCAGTGCTCAGTGATGGAGCTGCAGCTTGCGTGTTAACTACTGCTCAAGCAGCGCAGCGATTGGGTGTCAAGCCTCTGGCTCGAATTCTGGGTTTTACGGACGCTGCTACGGATCCTATCGATTTCCCTATCGCACCTGGTTTGGCCATTCCCAAGGTAAACCGATCTCAGAGGAGTATTTAGCGGCGCTAAAGCTAACACGTGTTTCTTTTCAATCGATGTAATATAGTTACTGGAGAAGACCGGAGTCCGAAAGGAGGACATTGCGCTGTGGGAAATCAACGAAGCTTTTAGCACTGTAGTTTTGGCAAATATCAAAATGTTGGATATTGATCCTACCAAAGTTAACGTGCACGGAGGCGCGATTTCATTGGGCCATCCCATCGGGTAAGATATCTTTTCCCAGCGTTTTTATTTGTTAACGTTGCCGTGGTAACGTTTCATCCATTCCACTTGGTTTTTATATACAGTATGTCCGGTTGCCGCATTATTGCTCACCTGGTTTATGCCCTGAAACCTGGTCAGAAAGGCTTGGCTGGCATTTGCAATGGTGGAGGTGGTGCTTCAGCTATATTAATTGAGAAACTGTAAGTAGTTTGGAACCAAGAATCTTAAAATTTACCAAGTACCTAGTTCATATACGAGCGTAAGAGCGCCCTATTCGATTGTACGCTGCATACCCGAATACAATTGGATTTTTAAAGAAAAATTCAGCCTTTTTCCTCGCTTTTGTCGCTAACGTTTTCGCCTAATTTTATGTCACACAGGCAGGAAACAAAGGACATTGGTGGGGATATGCCTGTTTTGACTCTTTTCACCAAAGACCCCTGTCCGCTGTGTGATGAAGCCAAAGAAGCATTACGTGATGTCAAGCATCGTTTCACTTTTCACGAAGTGGACATCACCCGGCCAGAGCACCGGAAGTGGCATGGCCTGTTCCGATACGAAATTCCAGTTTTCCACTTCCAAGGCAAGTTTTTGATGAAGCATCGCGTGGATCGTCAACTGTTGGAACGAAAGCTAACGGAGTTCGAAGAGTTTCGACGAAATAAGTCCAGTCAATAAACATGGAAAGTATAGTCTAATCCTCAGTGCTCAAGAAACGGAATTTCCAGTCCGTTGCATAGGAAGCAAAAAAAAAAAAGTCCCCCCGATCCTAGCCTACAACCACAGCAGCTGGGAGCGTGCAGAGAGGGTATAAGGGCTTCCATGCCAACGTGCTGGGGATCGCGAGCTGAGCCCTTAGAAACACCTTTACCTGGTGGTGGCCGTTCTGGAGGCCATTCACCGTAGTAAATAGCTGGCACGTTTGGCGTTCAGATACCGCAGGAGCCAGAAAACTGGGAGGAACTTTTTCTCTTGCCCGGAGCCTTACAAGCCCAAAGACCAAAACCCGCTAACATATTCACGACTCGGAACTTTTGGGACGGACCTGAACTCACGACAGTGCAGTACAAAGCCTAGCACGGAGCGGAACAGGAAACTTAAAAGCTTGGGTGAGAAGTGAAAACGTGGTAAAACGTGACTCAGAAACTGTTTGAAATGATAAAAGGTGAGGCTTAGCAAGAACAACAAGAATTCAGCGCATTTAAAACCGAAATCGCTTGCTGGGATTTCGACATTCGTCCAAAACCGTTCAATTAATGTTTTTTTTTTTTTTTAAGTTTAATGTTCAGAGTGCAAATTCAAATGTGAGCTGAACACGGTGAAGGTTTAGTTGCCACTCTACACAATAGACCAAAAGATCGTGTCAGCAACCTTTAATAAAGCACACATATGAGCGCAGTAATTACGAACGTGGTTCCTTTCCCCTTTCCCTTACTTCCGCTTACTCAGAAGCCAAAACTCGACGTGTCGTGTTTCTTTTGATAGCGGGTGCATGATTTTGTTCTAAAAGCAAAAGATCCATGGATGTTTCAAGGTGAACTAGAAGAAAGGCGTATATTTTGGCAACTTTCCTTCCGGGCTTTTGCGTAGTCTAAACGGATACGAACAACGATGTCTCATGGCTGTCTCAGCGTTTTTATTTATTTTTTACACGAAAAGTGTACCAATACATTAGGTAAACTATAAGCATACGTGGGCTTTCTATTAGCACATATCCCGTGCAGTACAAATCCGGTTGATAACGTTTAAAGACCTTTCGCGTTATCTAACAGCAGTTTATACACTCGGAATGCACACATGGGGTGCGTCTTACGAACGCACAAATGACTTAAGAGAATTCTTTAACAGAATTCTTTGGACTTTTTATGAAATAGAATGAGACAATATAACCTATTTTCCTATCTCAATGCAAAGCCGTCAAAGATAGTTCTTCTCACTGGACACTGGACGTTGTTTTACATTTCGATTTCATATATGGATACTTCTTAAAAAACAGTGGAAGGCACATGTAACCTTGACGGTAATCTCGAGAAAGAAAACTGGAGCTGGATTTTTGTTTACGTATCTGAAATTATTTTTAACGTATTTTACGCATTGTGATTATACGCGTGGAGACAGATAATACTTGTCCTACGACAAAGAAACCAATTCAACCGCTTGGTTGTTTTTTCAAGGCTCTTTTGCTTTCCTTTAGAACATTAAGAAATGCCTGTTTTGTCATGCATGTCATGCTCGTAAGTCATAAAAAATAACTTTCATGACTCCAACTCGAGGTATCCATCACGGGTGAGATCCATAGTGGGAGAGAACTGAATCGCAGCGCCATTACATTAAAAGTGTTCAACGATCGGGGGTGGGGGGAAAAGGGAGTGGGAGTATTAGAGCGTAATAACCCTACATTATATAACGCAATTTTTTGATAAAAGTTCTCAACGGTTTCGTACTTAAGCCTTGACCGAGTTACCGCACTAAGCTCGTGAGAAACGCGCACTTAGTTAGAGATTCTGTGCTTCACGATTTCCAGTGTGATGCAACGAGCAGGCAACTTACCACCTGTAAATATTTTTACGAAGAAAATTGCCACATCAAGAAGAAAAAAATAATTGGAAAATCGTATAGGAACAACTGCAAGTTTTCACCATATTTATTTTTTTGGCAAGGGACTTGTTTCGTGTTTCTTTTCTTTTACTTGTGAAACGAATGGGTGTGCATCTTGCAGTCGCATTACAAGTATCTTATCCCAAGCCATAGCAAATACGTACCAGGTGCAGGGCAGCACGTTTATACGTCTATGGGGTTTTCCTGGTGATATTTTCTGCGAACCTCACCGTTTTCCCAGTTTAATCAGAAATCGCAGCTTTAGTTTTCAGAAACTAAGTAAAAAAAATGGAAAATTCCGCCAATTAATTATTTTTCCTCTGTTCAAATTGTAGGGGTGTATAGAACGGAATAACTGTGCCCGGAATCCTGGGGTAATGGAAAAGGAAAACTCTCGACTATTCTAACAAGGGAATATTTTCTTTGCGGTCGGCTTTCCACTTGTAAACATTAGAACGAAGTACCGTGTTTATGGTCTGGACCCTGCCAAACGGTACTTTCAGTCCTGCATCCACGTCAATGTCAAAAGCCTGGCTAGTTTACCCTAAAGGAACATAAGCCAGCCGAAAACAACTGAAACCTGACGGGAAACATTCTAAAAACCCAGGTATTTTCCTCCCAAACTGGTATTATCACACCCATCAAATGGATTCCTCCCCATTTCGACGGGTCGCGAGTGCCGGGAAAGGTTTAGCCAAACCCACCGTGAAACTCATCCGTCGCCTGTCACTCCATGACCCAGGAGCACGAAATGTTCCAAACAATGCGACCCTCAACAGTGCAAGTTCCAACAACAGTCACCCGGGACCATGCCCAACTAGCAGTACTATTCCTAATTTGGCATGGCTGGGGAGCAAAAGTTCAGCAGAAGACATTGCGTTAGCGTTTAGCCAACCTCAAGAATCTCCAAGTCCTGCTACAGCGGAAAGTCAGACGGAATCTATCAGTTCAGCTACGGAAGTTACGCCGACAACGGAAAATAGCGTGTTGGATCCTCCGCCGTCTATCACATGGAGTCTACGTCAGTCTATGCGTCGTTTAACACCGATGAGGTTATCGAATCGGTTGTCGACTCATGTGAATCGTTCAGAACCTCAAAGTCCGTCCGAGGACAGTCACCTAGTGTCATCAGGATTAGCTTCAGTGAGTCCGCAAACCAACGAGATTCTAGTGACCAGCTTAATGAACACCGTCATGGCCAATAGCCCGGCTCCTGCCCCAGTAGAACAGCAGATTTCTCGGTTTGTTGTGACCCAGACGCCGGTCTCCATAACGGGCGATTACGCCAGCATGACTTCATCGACGTCAGCTTCAACCCTGCCTGCTAACGAGGCGTCCCGACGTGATCGACAACATGGACGGGCCGGGCGCCGGCGAGAGGAACAAAACCAGAATCAAAGTCAATCGGCAGAAGGAGGAAATCATGAACGGCCTTCGGCAAGGCAATCGAGGTCAGCCAATTCCCGTTCAAGACGAACAAGCCCTGCCAATAGCCGCAGGAACAGTCGACGCACTTATGGTCGGAGTACCTCTTCGCCAAGTTCGATTTCCGCGTCCGGAGCACGTCGCTCTCATCACCGCAGAAGGTACTGTACTTAACCTCTTTAATGATTCATCCCGGTCGAGATCCTACTATGCTCAAACAACATATACCACAACAGTATTACACCATAAGAATTACTTTTGTCATTATTCAAAATAAAATGAGCGCTCATAAGAACTGTCCTAGAAGGACAGGTGCACCTTCATTTGACCTGAAAGAACAAGAATCCTTCAAGTTCCTTACATCCTGTCCTATGTACCAGAAAACTTCGGGTTGGTCTAGATGTACTTAGCATGAACGTGACCAAAAAAACCTGACTTGCATTTTCAGGACCAAAGCTTAAAACTCATTCCTCATATAACACGCATATTAAAAAGAGGGAAAAAACACCAACTTTCAGTTGTTTGGTGCATGACGGGGAATGTTTTTTTTCTTTTAAAATCAGCGATTCAGCTAAAACTGCTTTGAGCTGATCTTAAAAGGAGAACCTTGAGCAAGGAAGCTGGTACGAAACACATATTCTTTTACCTTGTGTGTTCTGTTTTTGGTATCAATTAGTAGTGATGTTTTACTTAGTATAAAAAAATACTACTGATACTAAAAAGATGGGAGTGACGCGGAAGAAGAATTCAAGGATCTCCACAAGTTTACCCATGTTGTAGCACGTAGACAACCTTCTTGCAGCATTGATGTTCGTTAACAAGTTTTAATCGTAGTGGGTTCTGTTTACACAGAAGAACTTCCGAAAGCAGCAGTCTGGACCCGGAAGAAGAATCTCGCCGACAGAAAGTGAGCCTTTGGCAGCATAAGGCCTCGCCTTTCTTCGCTTCTTTGGCCTGTACCTTGGGCTTGTACAATATAGATCGGTTTGCCTTGCTGACAGTCGAATATGGAGGTACAAAAAGCTTTTCTCGTCAAGATTCAAGATAAGCAGTATAACCTCTGGAATGCTTTAGGGAACTTTCTCATTGAATTCATGATCTTGTCCTTCGTCTTCGGCATTCCATTGTATTGCTTCCAAGGCTGTTTAGGCCAGTACCTGGGCTCGGGTATTGTCCGAATGTGGCGACTCTCGCCAATTTTCAAGGTATTCTTTGACTTTCAATTGATGTTTTCCCCAAGGGTAAATAACGACGCCTTTTTTTAATTTTAGGGAGTCGGAATTTCATTTTTGCTGACACAGATCTTCCTCGGTTTATACACGGTGGTAGGCGTAGGTAAACCATGCGCTAGAAAGATTGTAAATGCTTTTACCGTTACCTGTAATTGTTTTATTTTCTTGCTTTCGTCTTTTTTTTATTAGCGTGGATGTTTTTCTACTTCCGGGATTCTTTTATCTCGCCTGCTGATGACCGGTTTCGCTGGCAAAAGTGCTCCGACAGTTTTCAGCTATGTGGGGAAGTTAACAAAGGCGCTGACTTAATGGATACCCTTCCTGATTATTTTCAGTAAGAACCCCCACAAAAACGTTTCTAGGGCGTTGAATTAATTTTAATTCTTGAAAAAAATATTGCTCCATTTTTTCCTTCTTTATGATTTTCTTTTTTGTTTTCCGGTTGCAATTAAAATAGTGGACGTGTTTTACAGCGCACAAGGGAAACCATCGACAATCCGCCCATGTATTTTGTGAATTTGAAATTTGAGACAACCTTCAATTTAGCCGTCATATGGATGATTGTCTTTGTCAGTTTGGGCAAAGGTATACAATTCGTGCATTTCAAGTACTGAATATTGTAACCAAGGTCTAAAAAATGTCTGCACCTTGCCAGGAATCCGTTCGTACGGTAAAGTGGTGTACGCCTTCGGCATTTTCCCAATAATTGGCTACTTCATGGTATGCATAAAAATCTTGGGGCTAAGCTCCTCCTATCCTGCTATTGGAGGCAACGGTGGTTTATTGAGTAATACCGCCTGGGGGGATTTCTTTACCAACTCCACAGTACGTTATTTAATTTATTAGCTAAAATGTCTTTGTGAATTAATACACAAATAAATCAAATAAATTATTCTTATAATAAATGTAATTGTTTGTTGTTTTCTATCGTAGGCGTGGGTTGTAGCTGCCAGAGAAGTATTCTTCACTTGGGCACTACTCGGGCCAGTCATTATGCAAATTACAGCCAACAATCGTCAGACACACAGTCTTCGTAGAGACACAACCGCCGTCGTCTTGATGACATTTTTGGTTCTGCTTTTATCTGGGTTTTTAGCATCAGCTTGCATCCAAATACTCGCTAAAAATTCTTACTACTATGATCGCACCGCTAGCTCCTACGGTAACATACATTTTGTTACCCAAAAAAGCTTTAAATTGTGACGATTTTTTTTTAAATAGAAAAGACAGAATTTTACAAGTTTCTGACGAAGGAAGGAAATGAGTTGACTTACCGCCGTCAGCAGCAATATCACATGTCGTATATTATGGGCGTGGAAATCAAGCCTAATGAACCAAACAATACCGCATATTTTCGTTCCGGTTACACACCTTTGCGATTCGCCACCGAGATCTTTCCGGCTTTAATTTCTACGTTGGGCCCCAATGAACTGTCGCCGTTTTGGACAGTACTTTTTTACTTTTCATTGATTAGTTTCGGAATCGGTCAACAAATCGCGCTGTGGTACGGTGTCATTAACGGGATCATTTCCTTCCGATCATGCTGCCTCAAAGCGTGGCAGACGACTATAACGTTCTTTGCGTGCGCAGCAGGCTTTTTACTAAGTTTACCCTTTGCTACTGAGGTAAAAAAAATAATAAGGAAAAAATTCCTTCTCAAGTTAATTAACCATTTTTTTAAAATCATGAATAAATTGAATCGTCCTTATGTTTCACAGATGGGCATTACTATCTTGTACCTGGTGGATTACGCTTTCGGAACTGGTTGGTGGCTCATGATTCTCTACGTGTTACAGATCTCAGCCGTTCTTATAGTCCGTGGCCGACCATACAATGCGGAAAACATCGTTTCAGTCTTGGTCAAAGGTTCGGGTTGTCTAAGCAATTGGTGTAATCCGTTGCTAACCTTTTGCTGGAGTATTGTTCTTCCCATTTCATTCGTGGTAAACGATTGCTGAAATTTTTTAAAATTTCTTTTCAACAACTGCGGGCTAATTCAACACTCGTATTTGTACCTCGCAGGTCCTCGCAGTCGCTTCCTTCAAAACAGGCTATTATAGCCGAGTGTTTATCTGGGCGGATGAATCTGGCTACAGAACCTGGACGGTTTGGGCCCGCAAAATGGCGTGTGCGATACAACTGCTTCCATTACTTCTAATCCCGGTCGTGGGTTTGGTACAGTGCTTTCGGTATCTTTGTCATGGCCACTCGGACTTATTTGAGGTAATTTGAAGGACGTTTTCTTATTTAATTTCTTATTACATAAAAGATATTTCTTATTGAGTGATTTCGAACGATTTTCCCCTTGTGTAGAAGATCAAAGCGCTGTACAGACCCAGCTTAGATAACGAAGAGAGCGACTTCGAAAGCGAAGAAACTACAACTCGGAGAACTAGACCTAGAGCGGAACGTTCTCGGTCGCCGTCTCCGCCGCCAGTACCAGCACCTGACCCGCCACCTAAATATACCCCTCCGCCTACGTATAACACTGCCACAGGTGCAAGAATCGCCAAGTTGTTCAGGGAAAGCATTCGACGCAGTTTCCGACAAATCAGGGACATCACCAACCATACCGTGACGAGCTTAGCCGAGCTGGAACTCGGGAGTCGTCTACACGGCCATGCTGATGAATATTCGGATATGAACGCCTTGACCATCAGTTCTACTTCGCATTTACCTGACTACACGTCGGTGGAGTTGGAAAACGCGCCGAGTACGACGAATGTCAACGAAATTGATGAGGAACGCTCAGCCGAACGGAGCGGATTCCACGGCAACGCAGCAGCAGGAACTGACTCGCAGAATGTGGAGGATTGTGCGCAAAGGCTTTCGACTGAAAGGAACGAAAACGCGACGAGTAGTACAAGTAGTGGTGATAGTGTGAATTCAAACACGCCGTTAACAGCAGCCGAGGTTACCCGATTGCTGAGGTCCAGTATGCGACAAAGCGGCAAGCACGTCCCATCACGTGGACCGGTGACAATTGTGGAGCCGCAACGGGATTTGGAAGATGAGGAAGCGAGTCATGTGAACAAGGAACTTGATGCCGAAGTGAGAGCGGTCAAGTGCGACTCTGGGAATCACCCCGAAGAAGACAATCTAGTGTCAGTGACACTGCCGTCCTTGATGGTTTCTAATGCAGAGAGCTTCGCCTAACTAGCCTAACTATATCCATATAGACGCATGTGTGTAAGTGATTACTTTTGGGGCCAACGATGCTGACAAACTTGTACACTGTATTTTTCGTGCACATAATACGAATTCATTAAAATTAAAACAACCTAAAACACACCACACTATGGATATATTTTACTACGATTTAATTGCTTGATTCAATCCACTGAACTACAGAAAGAGAATAGCAGCTTCTGTGCAAATTTTCCCATCCCATCTTAATGGGCGATCGAGCCGTTGACTAAAAAGTAAGTACGATTTTTGGTTACAAGAGTCGTCATTATTTATTCTCCAAAACGGGCCGCAATCTCCTGTAGCAAGGAATGGATATGCCATGGGAGAGCCAAGTCCGTTGCTGACACCTCCCTCGTAAGCTCCAAGCATCAAAGTACCATTGGACGTTATATTGAAATTTGAATACGTAGCTTCGAAGCCCTTGTACGAACACAAGAGCCAAACACAATCCCAACAAGTTAACTTAAAAACAAGTTTTCTGCTCGCGCTCATTCCTCCTGATGTTGGTAGGTTAACCATGTGCGCTAGTAGGGAGAAATCAATCGATCTATAGTATGCGTCAACCTGGGTCTGGTTGAGTTGCGACATCACCGTCGTGTTTAAGACCCAGAACCAGGATTTCTCATGGAAGAAATCTTTGTAAAAAGAATTAGTGAAAAAAGCCGTATACATTCCATAGCATCTGACTTTCACAGTGCCGTTACCATATCCCCATGGCCAAACAGGTACAAGATCTCCATTATCTGAGAAAGATACACGCAAAAAGAAGAAAAGCTACAATCGACCCAGTCGAACCTTAAGCAAGGTAGACGAAAACTGATCTACATACCATATCTGAAGCCCAATTGGTAATAATCAGAGCAAAGTTTCGGGGCAGAAGTTGGGACTATGTTCGTCGGTAGGCTATCATTGAAAGTAAGAGGAGGATCCCCAGGTGCATTACCTGCCGACTGCATTTGCGCTCTTTGCATGGACAAACACGATGCTGCCGACATTCGGCCGTTAACTTTTTCCCAGATTACATTATCTTGCGAATCCCAGAAGTTGGTAACATTTACCAACACAGCCCTCGTGCACAGATTTTCGTTAAATAGTGTACAATTAGTATGGGTTGGGAATATATGAATTTGATACGCCAAGCAAGAAGGTTCTTCGGTACAGTATTTACGACACGAACTCTTGCCATTGTATTCTAAGCGAAAACCAGTCTTCAGAAAACAAAATCCACGCTAACAATCAACGCTAATTACCTGAAAGCGAAGAACCCTGTTTTGTGCTAATGGTTATCGCATTACTGAAAGTGACCAAGCCCTTATACGCGAGGTCAGTTACGTAAAACATCCCGGCCGTACTTTCAGCTTGAACGAATGGCTGGAACGCTTTAAGCGAAAAGCAGAAATCAGATTCAAAGGCATGAATAATTAGAACGTATTTCTTACCCATATAGAACAAGTAAGGTAACCATAAGCTCAACATTTTATAACAACCAAACCAGTACGACCACTATAGAACACCGTCCTCGACCAATGTTTCTAATTCAGTGAACTAAATGAGTATGTGAGTCGCTACATGATGGCTATAGCATATTGCCGGTAAAGAGTTAATATTTTACCGATATCGGTTAGGTGTAAATTTAGCGAACGTCACAATGACCCACCTTATGGTCAACCCTATTCGATCGAAATTACGAACAATGTACCTGTAAGCTCGCCTTTATCCATAGATAAATCGGCGCTATCATAAAAATTCGTAAAACTACGACGCACAGAACGAAGACAATGACCCGGGGAACGGTTACAACAACTAATAAAGCTTTATATCGTTATATGGATTTTTGTTTCATTTTCATTACCTTTTCATTAATAATTGCTAATGCAAAAAATAAAAGTAAATTATTTACTGCAAGAAATAGCATAAAAAGGTTTCTACACTGTCTTTCTCTTTCCCAACTATCTAACAATCAATTTTCGCACAACCTTTTTGTATACATTTTTGTCGTGACTTTTTTTTGCCGTAGCGGATACTTCTTAGAAACTTTTTCGTGGCCCATGTCTTAAATTATCGGAAACATTTTCAGCTGTTTTGTGAAAATAGTCCATGTTGTTAAGCAAATATACCTATAATTAACTCTATTTTATAAAAAATCGCAGAATATCGATAAGACTTCAAATTGAAGAAAGGTTTGGAAAACCCGCGCTTTTTAAAAAACTGGGCACGCCTGCTTCGTAAACCAGCCAATCAGGCACTCTGTTATGTTTACTTTTCAATTCAGCTTTTGCTTTACGAACGAGGATGAATAAAAGAAGTCCGATCTTCAATTAAGCCATACCATACATACTATTCTTCGAAATTAGCAAGTAATCTATAAACAAACAACACCCATTATGGAACCGGATAAATTTGATATTGTCGTTGTTGGGGGCGGAATCGCCGGTGTTTCAGCCGTCGAGAGTGTAGGTGTACATTTTCTTAGAATATAGGATAGCTATATTCGTTTAAGCTAACTTACTAAATGAATATTCCATTTATTAGGCCTGCTTCTTATTAGCGAATAAAGAAAACTCTCGAGTCCTTTTATTAACCGCAAGCTCAACAGTAAAAGCTGTGACCCAGTTTCGGCAGCTGACACAATCCCTGCAACAGTTTGATATTGAAGAAAAGAGCTCAGAATCGTTGACAGCCACCTACCAAAATTTAGCGGTCATCCATACTTATGTTATTGGCATAGATACAGTCAAGTATGTTAAAGTTTCGTGCTACCTTTTTGACCCATGTGATTTTCTATTTCTTATTTTATGTCTTCATTCATCTCTTAACTTCGTTACTTTTTACAATTCAGACAAACGGTTCAAACGTGTGGAGGAAGGAGCTACAGTTACAAGAAACTTTGCCTTTGCACAGGTGGTATACCACAATTAATCGCTCCGGGAAACCCCTACGTTATTGGTATTCGCGATACAGAATCAGCAGCTGCTTTCCAGACCAAATTAAAAGGAGCAAGAAGAATAGTATTGGTCGGAAATGGGGGCATAGCAACGGAATTAGCGTATTACATATTAATTTAATAATTAATTTTGCTTTTTGTATAATTTAACCGATTTCTTCGAAATTTTAGATACGAAATTCGTAACGTCGAAGTAATTTGGATTGTGAAGCACAAATCGATCTCGGCCGCTTTCATAGATTCGGGAGCAGCTCAGTTTTTCTTGGAGCATTTGTCTGAATTAAAAAACGAAACTGCAGTCGAAACGAAAGATGGGTTAAGCAAACGGATAAGGTATACCATTGCAGGTAAAAATTGCTTTCTTGTATAGTTATACAGTACTAGTGATTTTTTCTTTTTTTTTTGGGGGGGGGGGGTGAATAGGCGATTCTGTTACTGTAGCAGGAACAGGCAGTGCGTTGGGACCTGATTGGCATTTGGGTTTTCATTTGCAAGGAGCAAAACATTCAGTCAAGCGGAATTTAGTCATAGAGTACGAAACCACCGTTAAGGAAGTTACTATAGCCCAAGAAACGCAAACATGCCCGGAAGGTTGGCCTGTTTACGTTTGTCTCAACAACGGAAAAACTTACGGCTGTGATCTGATTGTTTCGGCAACGGGAGTCAAACCCCATATCCCTAAAGGTATGGCCGACACTGGAATGAAGCTAGCTCTTGATGGAGGCGCGGCAGTGGATGAATGTATGCGAACCTCCGTTTCGGATGTGTATGCAGCAGGTGACGTATGTACGGCGAGCTGGGAAAAATCTCCGCTTTGGTTTCAGGTGAGAATATAAAATACAAATTGGTTACAGTTTCAATTTCATAGTTTGACTGAATGTAGATGAGACTGTGGACACAGGCTCGTCAAATGGGCTTTTACGCGGGCAAATGCATGGCGGCAGATTTGAACAGTGAAAAGATTCTGATGGATTTCTGTTTCGAATTGTTCAATCACGTCACCAAATTTTTCGGGTTCAGAGTAGTATTGCTGGGGCTTTTCAATGGACAAGGCTTGCAGAACCAGTACGTAGCTTACGTTAGGGTAACCACAGGTATAAATACAAATTAGTTTCCCATTTTACAGTTATTTAAACCGAACCTTTAAGGTTTACTCGAACCATGAAGTAGTTAAGTTTTAATTACTGATGAAAGCTAGTTAGGTTTTAATTACTGATGAAAGCTACTTTTTTTCAGGTGTGGAATATATTAAATTAATCGTTAAAGAGGGGAAAGTCAAAGGCGCAATTCTGATTGGGGATACGGAGCTTGAAGAGACAATCGAAAACCTTATCCTCAATGAAACTGACATAAGTCATCTTGGGGAAAATATACTCAACCCGGACGTCGATATAGAGGATTATTTTGATTAATTACATTACTGTGATGTGTAGTGCTTTTTTCGCGCCTTTCTTACGAACATGCATTAATACAAAAACATACAAAACATTTTCGATTAAAACAAAGAATTACTACCACGTACCTTCGCTTGTCTTGTCATGGCGTTGTATCTTTCATCTATAAATCTTTGACTTCGTAGGTTAACTAAGTTCACTCCCATATTATACAAATGCACCTCAAACACATACAAGAACATTCCAACGGTTAGCAAGAAATTCCGTTCTCTCGTTTCGTACGGTTCTGTTTGGCAGAGACCCGACAAGTGGCGTCACCAATTTCGATACTCTGGTACTAAAACTCCAGCATTTGCGCTCACTTCATGCTCATAGTCATATCAACAATGGCATACCTCCGGGATAAATCCGTCGTCTGTGGAGTGATTTTACGAGTGCTTTTGTTTTTCAATGGATACCAGGATTACTTTATGGAGCGGGTCGAAGTTACAACGCCTCTCAACTCCTGGAAACGAGGTTAGTGGATTATACTTAAACAAATGGTTCACCAAACCAACCACATCACATACACACAATTATTCGAAAACTTGGCTAAAACATTTCCAGTTAGGGAAGGCATATATTTTACGCAACTGGGCCGATCTCCATATGAAGGAGATATATTTCACGAAACTCCCTTGAGTTTGGCCATGTTTGCCTGGCTTGTTTCATGGCCCAGTTGGGTTTTGACTTCCTTGTTTATCGTCTGTGATACGGTAACAGCCGTACTGCTTGCTCACACTGCCAGAAACTCTCTCCGGAACTTAGTAAAATATCACATCACTTCCAAACATACACGTAGACATACAAAAGCAAATCTTTTAGATCAAATTCCAGGGGACACTAACCACCGAAGTCCCCAAAGACGCTACAAACTTACTTGTTAAAAGCAACCAAGTTGATGCCATTTTTCCTGCAGTCATGGCTTGCTACCTTTTAAACCCCTACTCAATACTGAACTGTGTTGGAATGACTACCACAGTATTCTCCAATGTTTACTTAGCTGCTTCATTATGGGCCATATCCAAAGGTTTAAAAGTCTTTACCGGCTTCTAGCGTCAAAATGCTTAGAATGATCTATTTTTCCATAGGCCACAGCTTAGCGTTTGTACCAGTTGCCCTGTCAGCATACCAAACCCTTTACCCATGTATGCTAATCGTCCCAGCTACTCTGGCTTCCATAAAAAGCAATAGCAAAGGGGGATTGTCTAGTTTGGCGATACTCAGATCCTTATTATCTGTTGTCTTGCCGTTTGGCTTGCTCTTAGCAGCCATGATCTGGATCTCGCGTCAACTTTCCGGCGATTGGAATTTCATTTCCTCAACGTACGGATGCATGTAAGCTTTAAGTTATATCTTTAAGAGGACAAACCTTAACTTGTTTAGCTCATTTTGATTTCAAAGTTTGAACTTCCCTGATCAGACCCCCAATGTCGGGTTATTCTGGTACTTTTTCATGGAGATGTTCGAGCATTTCCACGTCTTTTTCCTTTACGTTTTCCAACTCAACGTCTTCGTGTACTTGGCTCCATTAACTATAAAGTTCTGGCGGTTCCCAGACTTGCTCGCCTTCACGGTTGTAGCGTTAATAGCGATATTCAAATCCTATCCGAGTGTAGGCGATGTTGCTTTCTATTTGGCATTTGTTCCCACCTGGAAACACCTTTACCCTTGTAAGTCTCTACATAAATTTATCAAAAGATAACTAATTCAAGAGGCAAAATTCCCCTTATATAATAGTTATGAGACACAGTTTCTTGATTGGCTGCTTTTTCTTGGTCACGTCTGTCCTGGGCCCGTTATTGTGGCACTTATGGATCTATTCCGGATCAGCAAATGCAAATTTCTTCTTTGCTATCACCTTAGCGTTCTCTACCGCTCAAGTAAACAAAACAAATTAAAGGGGAAAGTATTGGTTATTTCTCAAACGCATTTTGTTTCAAACAGATTTTTCTGCTTACGGATATCTTATTTGCCCAAGTCAAATGGGAATACCACATCCGGCATGGAATGAAACTCGAAGTGGACGGCCAACCAGCCAAATTAGTATTAGAATAACTTATTGATATAGACTGTGTGATTTTATTTGTAATAAATCCAAACGAACTGAACAACCCAGAAACTGAGACCTTAACCTCTGTTATTATATAAAGCACAAACTAACGCGTGTTATAAATTTGATGCCGTTTGATAACTATTTGATCTGGAGATGCTTTTTCAATCCTTTCCAACACTCGTAGTACTTTTCGTCGAGTTTATGGCAAGTCTTTTCGCCCCATTCGGTCACTTGAAGCATGAGACAGGACTCAAACATGAACGCCTAATAAGAATTCAAAAAGAACAAATATTCCCCGTCAGTCTTTACTATTTAAATGCTATCAAAGAAGCCATATTTGGTTCAATTTCCTGTCTCTGAAAAAGTATACAAAACTACCTGCGTTCCGTCAGCAACTAGCGTAGGTTCCAACTTAGCCTTAGATGCATTTTCGAAGCATTGTGCATCTGGACCATGGGGAGTCATCATTGAATGCAAAGTAGCTCCTCCGGCTAGAAACCCTTCTTCCTTAGCTTCGTACTTGCCCAAGATCAGACCCATAAACTCGCTCATGCAGTTTCCTAACCAAAATCGTTCAAATGTACGATGGTAGCCCTTCATTTTGCTAAAAGTAAAATACTGTGATAGTAAGGAGGTCTGAACGTCTTTTCTGCTACCGACCAGCGCGGCGGGAAAATCACGAAATCTGCAATAGCTACGCCAGGCTTGTTAGAAGGACATGTCAGAACAGTGAAGATGGAAGGATCCTAGTTTAATAAATACATAATAAATAATTATAGAATAAGTAAATACAATTAGGATCTGATTTATGAAATTGATATACAGCGTGATCGTAGGAAACGGTGTTGATAACCATAAACTTGGCTAAATCGTATTTGTAAGGTACGTAGTTCCCATGCCAGGCTACCACATCGAATGGGCTGTGATCTTGCTCCGCGGCAAAGAAACTGCCCGCGTATTTGTTGACGATCGTGTAAGGCTCTTCGAGATCTTCGAACCAAGCCACGGGAGTTAAGAAATCTCTCGCGTTAGCTAAACCATTAGCTCCTGTTTGAAGGTTATTTTTTAAGACCAATCGGCTTAAAAAAAGAAAGAGGCTTAAAAGACGTACCAATTGGGCCAAGATCAGGGAGCTTAAAGTGCGCATCGTAGACTTCTAACATATAACCTCGACTGTCACCATCTACGGCTACGCTAAACCGCATTCCTTGCTAGAAATGTTTTTTGTTTTAGTTACTTCAACAACCAAAACATGGAATTGCTTTGTTAAATTAAAGGAAACTTGACCTAAAACAGATGGAGGTTACCTGAATGACACAGATTTCATTAGGAGTGACAGTCATGCGCCCAAATTCGGTAACAATACTCAGCGTTCCTTGTTGCGGCACTATAGATACATAACACTTGCACTTAGTAAAGATTACCGCTTTGGTTAAAAGGAAATTTAAAAACTTATTTTATTTACCAATTAAAAAGTTGCCGTCTGAATTTTGCAGACATTTTTTAACCATAGAAGCATTGCAGACGTAAATATGAACAGATAGTCCATGACGCACAATTGGATCCCCAGCTCCGCAAATAGTATGCAATCCTTCCACGAAGTCCATGTGTTTATCGTCTCGTTTGGGTATATCGAATGGTTTCCAGCGCATCTGTTTAAAATAAAGGACGTATTTTTCTTAGACAGAATAGCTTTGCTGCAATAAAGCGCAAATATACTTGATTAGGATTTGGCGGGTTCTTTTTCCAGTCAGTGGTAACCTCGCCACATTGGATAGGCGCGAAAGGCTCATGGACAACCGAAGGTCTAATGCGGTAGAGCCAAGATCGTCGATTCGAGTCTCGCGGAGCTAAGGAAATTTTCATTAAAAATTGATACCGAAGAGCATTCATTTACCTGTGAATGCAGTCCCAGATAATTGCTCTGCATAGAGACCGTAAGGACATTGTTGTGGGCTATTTTGACCTTGCGGGAGAGCATCAGGGTAGCGAGGATCTTCGGATGAAAATTCGTTGCCAAAACCGCGTATATACTAAAAGAATAAGATGTGTCATTAGTCTTTTTATCTTAAAAAATCCAAACGTTCACAAAGAAATTAAATCAACAAGCGTTCGATCGTAAAATAAAGTATTAACTCTGAAAAATTGCATGGCCGAAAACTAAAAGGGGGCTCTGCAATGGCTCGTCTTTCATTTGCATAACAGGTTAGTTACCACCAAGTATTTCCTTGTCAACAATCTAGTATAACATGCTCTCAGCAAGGTCAAAAAGCTTCGGAAAACCTGCTTTGCTTAGACATCTTCCAAATTGTACGTGAAAAGTTTGGAATTGTGTAACCAAGCAAAACAGACTATGCAACACATGTTGATCTTACCATGATCCATAACGTACTTTACCGAATTTTGTTAGATTAACTTCGTAAAATGATCCAGTATAATAGGACTTACGTTTAAATCCTTGGGATCCATAACCGTACTGTTTGGTAACTATGATGAAAATCTATATGATGCGTATGCGAGAGGTGCACAACAACTGGCGTTGTCCAGTCGACGTCAAACACATGTTATTATTTCAGGAACCAGAAACACGGAGAAGAAGCGAGGAAAAGGTAGAAATCCAGTTCCACCACTTCTATTCTAAAAGCTCGAGGCAAAACGATCATTCTTAACGCTTAATACAGCGCACGCGAGAACTATAAGTTCTAGAGGCTCAATTTTGCTTGAATATTACAATAACAGGTATGGTGAATATAGAATATGGTGTGAACAGGTTATTTTGATGAATAATCTGTATTGAATATGGATAGGAATTATTCACGCAACGTTAGCTTAACACGAACGCCCCTAGATGGTCGAAGAATTAATTCCGAATGGGGATGCATGTCCTCAGGAGCCTGTAGAGAATTAATCTGGTATTTTCGTAGCAAAGTCGCAATTACAGTTTTCAGTTCCATCAAAGCAAATTTTTGTCCTGTATAATTCCAAACGGTATTAGTTATTATCCTTAACCATGTCAGGTATATATACCTATGCAATTTCGTTGCCCTGCACTGAATGGAACGAAAGCGTAGGGACTTCTGTTTCGAGAATTTTCTGGCGAAAATCGCTCAGGTTGGAATTCCTCCGGGTTAGGAAATACTTGCGGGTCATGATGAGCGGCGTAAATGGATAAGAATACAGTCGTTCCTTTCTTAACCAAATACTTGTCTACAAGATTAAAATAAAACTTAATAAAAATTATAATTTTGTCTTTTGTTAACTAGACCAGTTACCGAGCATGACATCTTCACTCAGTTCGCGAGCAATGTTAGGCACACTTGGATATATTCGCTGAGCTTCTTTGATGCAACATTCTAAATATTTTAAACGAGCCAAGTCTCCGAGACTAATAACTGATTCATCTTCCTTCCACACATGCTGGATTTCTTCGTACACGCGCTCCTGGATCTCTGGATGTCTTCCCAGCAAGTACAAGCACCAGGCAATACCCGCAGCAGTCGTATCATGGCCCTACAGATTGTAACGAAAATACTTGGTCACTTAATTTTAACCGTTGATATGAGCTAAACCTCAAACATGAAAGTGTCAACTTCTTCCCGGATATCCTCATCAGTCAGGTTTTGGCCGTCTGCCGAAGCAGTTAAAAGTAGATCCAATAACGCTTGTCGAGGTTTCTCTGAAAGTTTCACTGCCTCAGTCTTTTCGGTTCTATTTTTTAACAATAATTGCAACCTGGAGATTTCGTACTTTGATTTGATTTTTCGGAAATGTTCTCAGATCGCCTGGCATTGAAATCGCGCTTCTTTTCTTCAATCACTCCTAACGTGAAAGCGTGTAAAATTTTGACATATCTTCGGTAAGCCCTGCCTTCAGGAAATAGCTTAAAGAAGAACTTATTACGCAGCCAAGGCTTCCGTGTAACCATCGCTAAGATTTCCGTAATACTAGAAAGTTCAGAAATGAAGGAAAGAAACGAAGTAGAAGAATTATGGTATATGTAAATAGCATGTATGCGTAAATTACTCTGCCACTGCCTTGACCTATTGGGCATCTTTGCCATCGGATTGTTGCTTCTGAACTCCCATAGGACGACCCATGGCGGTTTCTGTAGTGAATTGAGGAATTTGTAAAGATTTTTTTTTTTAAATCAAGTTTGTTTTATCTATCTGTTACCGCAAATGACGTCTAGCGTGTATCGAGTTATGTACGGGAAAATGTCAATGTCATCTGGATTATCTGCGACAGCCTTCTCTAATTGCTCCATTAAGACTTCGGCTTCTTGGTGGAAAACGCCTTGGTATCCTTCCAAAACTTGGAAATGAAAGGCTGGAGTCAGCAGTTTTCTTCGGGAGTGCCACTTGGCTCCTATTATGGGGATTAATAACGGGAAAGGTCGTTTTGAAGTTTGTTTGAATACCTGTGCTGGTGAGGAGTCCTAGGCCGAGCCACTCGTGGGTGAAAACATAATCGAAGCTCTTGTCAATTAACTTGCTGCTGGACAAAATCGGCTAATGTAAGTGTTATTAGCTTTTATCGCTTTATAATTTATCGCGATTTTGTTCTTACTTCCATTGTACTAGCTTGGGTTGCGGCGAGGATAGGCTGGGTTCCAACATAGATTTTATATAAGCTACCATACAGACGCGGGTAATCTATGGACATGAGCTGCAACATGGCTTGAAGTAATAAAAGAAAAGAATAACAATAATGTTGAACATGGACGCCCTTTTGCATGTTGCTATGGGGTGAAGAGACCCTGGGGGTCGGTTCGACGTTTTTATTACTTGATGGTCTAATATTAGCCTTTTACGTAAACATATTTTTTGGTTACGTTACCTTCGTTGTCTATAAAGGCGATCTGTTTGGCATTGCCAAGCAGGGGTAAGGTTGGAGGCCCCGGAATAGCTTTCAAAAACTC